>LOND01008925.1:0-11160 GCA_014220965.1 Paragonimus kellicotti | reverse complement strand
TTGTCGCTTGCCACATGGTTTCACCTCAACTGTTGGTGGTCTCAGTATATAATGCCCGGTACGGTAAACGCTCAGCTGGCATACGGAGTACGTGACCTAACCATCGCAGGCTGTGCAACGTGAGTAGTTGACCGAGCGTTCCGGAATACGCGCCGGCGAACTGCCGCATTGCTCACGCGATCAGTCCACTTAATGTGGGCTAACTGGCGGAGACAACGATGGTCAAATACAGCAAGCTTGTTGATATCTTCCTTGCGAACAGGCCACGTTTCCGAACCATAGAGCAAAACAGAACGTACACAAGCATTATATACTCTTCCTTTCAGCGACAATCGAACGTCTTTTCGACGCCACAGATGACGCAGGTTGGCAAAGGCAACTCGTGCCTTTGCTATCCTCGCTGATATCTCATCAAGCTGACGAGATAGTGCTACCCAAGTATGTGAAACTGTCCACAGTCTCAAGCGGATTACCTGCAATAAAGTAGGAGTGGAAATGCCCCAGTCTTGAAGTAACACTTTGCACTTTGAAGGTGCGAAGCGCATTCCATACAAACCAGCCCGGTCACTCACCTTGTTCAGCATGGTCTGCATGTCTTCGGCAGAGGGGCTAAGTAAGACAATGTCGTCCGCATACTCCAGATCGGTCAACCTAGCTCCAGGAAGAAGCTCAACACCAAGTTCACTGGACTCCTCAAACACACTTTCTAGAAGGAGGAAATCGGACACCCTTGACGAACACCACTAGAAGTGATGAACGCCCGAGACAGCTGTCCATAAACTCTCACCCTGCTTGCAGAGTGAGCATACAGTGATCTCAACAGATTCACGTATTTCCCTGGTACTCCCTTGCGAAGAAGACAGTTCCAGAGAACGTTACGAGCAACTGAATCGGAAGCAGCGTTTATGTCTAAAAGTGCCGATGTTCCAAGATCCGTCGCAAGTAAAAATGTGGATCAACGCACCCTCGACCGGATCGGAATCCTGCCTGTTCTTCACGTATCTGACTTTCTCTGGGCTTAGTGAGCCGACGTAAAATGAGGCCAGTGAGTAACTTGGACGCAACAGACACCAAACTGATGCCTCTGTGGTTGTCATAGACTTCGGGTCCGTCTTTTTGAAAGCGTGAATTACTCATGATAAGCACCAACCACGAGGTATCTCTTCGGATTCTTCAGTCTTGATATCAACCTCTCCCCGCCATCCTTGGAGAGAGAGAGAGAGAGAGTGGAGGTCTAGACCAGTAGCGTTAAGTTTCAATAACTTAAGCTTCAGGGCCACCTTGCTTTTCGACGGAAGGGCCGTCTTGAAAACAATAAAACCTGGACCATCCTCGGGTCCTCGTCATCCCAAATGGTGCCGGGTGTGGTTCAGCCCAACACCGTTCGGCTCATATCGTTGCAGCCCACCTGGCAATCAGCAAGATTGATTGATGAGCAAGTGAAACCCATATATTCGTCTGAATGGGTCAATCCGGCCACAACAGATTCCGAGAGCGGCCATTACTAACCACCGGATCAGTGGAAAAAAGTCTTCTATTATCACCAGGAATGCAAACAGCTCTTTCTTATGCTGCTTGTGCTGGAAGTGTTACGGCCAAGTTCGCGAGTGTTCATGAGTCATTCGCGCAGTCTTTAGGAATCAGTTTGCGTTAAGTTTGCTCTAAACGATCTCATCATATTCCAAAATCGGGGTGGGATCAAGCCAACGCTTGCTTTGTGAGTGTATCGACTATATTGCGATCAGAATCCAGTTCTGCTCGGCAATAATGAAACAGCCTCCTTCAGAACATAGCCTCTCAAAGCATCATACGTCGATAAGCTTCTGCTCGCGATTTGTTCTCACGTGTTGGCGTATAGAGATCACCTAACCCTAAATCTCGAACCTGCAGCACAAGACCTAGTTACAAGTCCACTGCTGGCGGGATAAGGCTGTTCTCACTAACCCCACGGTCGCCTTGCGAAATGATTCATCGACGGCGTGTGAATGTCTCCTGAGACAAATGATAAAACTGGCAAGCACAACACGATGGTCCGAGTCCAGGTAGTTGCTCCAAAATGCAGTCTTTAAAAGAGTGGCGTCACCTGTAACTGACTATTTTGCGACCCAACTGTGATCACAGCTGAGAAGTACACGGGAGTTTTCCCTGTAGCACAATGTCTATTCCCTATGTTGGAATGCGGTGCCTCGCGAATATTTGGGGAGACACGCTGGGTCATGGTGCCCAGTGGGATGGCAGCAGATCTTTCGTCTTTATACACTAGAGCTACCAGAGTTCGTTCAGAAGGGTGGATCGTGTGCCCAGATACCAAAAAATAACCTCGCGCCGCTCTCTGTCGTAGAGAAAGGATTAACGGACAACTCTCAGCATGAATGGCAAAAATTGCCCAAACCACTGCCTAGTGCGTGCTTGAGTGTATTCGTCATGGCTGGCAGAAGATCAACGGAAAGGCGTACGGGTTTCACGATTACTAACGCAACGTTCAAGCGTAGTATTGCGAACAGCACATCTTGTTGGAGCCTACCACATCGAGCGACGAAGATGTTGATACCGCGACAACAGCAACGCACTTTCCCGTGTTCTCAGGCCAGGCCACAGGTACTTTGCCGATTGATGGAATTGGTGAGATATAGTGTTGAAACCGATGGAGATGGTAAGTACAGCGCATTGGCATAGATCCATGTCGTATTACTCAGCTGCTGTGTAATTGTTTCGGAGGGATGACGTCAAGTGCGTTCCCCACCCCCCAGGCCAGTAGACCAGCGTCACGAGCAACGAGCCTCGGAAGATAATGAAGGACCTCGACTCGCGGGATGACGGCTCTAGTCATAAACGAGGTTTGAAGCGTCTCATGCAGAGGAATACCAGGAGCGGTGGTGCCTTGCCATGCAGCCACTAATTTATCCACGTGGATGTACGCTGCAGTCGTAAGGACTCGCGCGTATCTCGATATTGACAGAGCACAACTATTAATAACGCACCGAAATTCGAAGACGCGCGAGTAACTTGCTCAAAGGGGCAGCTTTGCCTGACTCGCGAGGTCTTGGCTCTTGACGAGTAGTCGGAAAGTATAACCTGCCGCATTTCGTTTCTTAACCGGGGTTGTCTTAGGTGCATATGCGAGGAGAACAATTGTCGGTGCGAAAGGCACATTCGGAGAGCAGAAATGACATTGGGGGAAACGGAGCCATGCTAATTAGAAGGAGAAGAGATCGTATTCTAAGGCTGAAAATAAATGTCATGTCACTGTCAGGACAGGCGATAATTTCTCTAATACTTCCCGATCGTTTATGCCGCGGATGGAGTACAGTACCACATACCAGTGTTTTATTCTCCGCGCCCACAAGCACAACAAACCTCCCACGGCCAAACAAATCAGACTCCTGAATTATCGGCTGCGGGTTGGGCCCTTAAAGGAAGAAAACGCTATCTTAAGTTATCACGCAAGCCGAACATTTGGTTCGCAGACTCGACGGCACACACGGCTGGAAGGCATCAGAAGCTGCTGTTCTCCCAAAACTGACTTGATTCAATCGTTACCAAACGCAAACGCATAGCGACCATTAATAGTAGGGTTAGATATTCGTCGGTTGGGTTATCAAGATTTCTCGGATCTTGAAGAGGGACAAGTCAAGGGGATAATCAGAGTCTAATCAATAAGTGGGCACAGATAAGCACAGTACGCACGCATGCCTATCAAAGTTAGATGTACATGTTCATGCCTCCTGATTATTGAGAACGATGGCGTTGTCCATAGCTCGAGTTGGTGGTTTAGATATTCGGTTGTCTGCTGAGCTTGATATAGAGGTTACAAACTTTTTACTATCAAACGAGGCGACATCATTAATCCAATTCCATGCTCAACTCCACGTGCACGCGTTGACCAGAGGGTCGGATCAACCATAATAGACGTTGCTTGCGCAAAATGCGCATCACAGTTGGGTAACCGATCGCGTGCGAGACAGCACGCATGAACTGTCAGACAGGCTCTACACCGCATTTAATCTTCTCAAATGAGCGCGTAAAATAGAAAGTATGTGTGGTTATGACGTGGTTACAATAAAACAGAGAGGTACGGCTGACGCAAGTCAAACAGGAAGGTAAACCTATTACATCCGCAAATATATGTACAAAACGCAGGCTTCGCTTAACAAAAGCTTGCTGAAATCCGGTGACTTGAGATTTGAATTACATAGCGAAACTGAACAGTTGGCGAAATGAGTCAAACAGTCGGCTGATATCGGATCATATCAATCACATCTGTTTGTCCACCTAGTGTGTACTTTTCAATACTTAACAATTTTATTTAGGCCCCGGCATATTGGACACAATGCTTCAAGAACAAGTGTACGCACTAATAGGGGAGCGACAATCTCACTGGCTGTTTGGCTTAAAGTTCAATTATAGAAGTATACTACGTCCGACGAAAAACTGAGGTTACAAGCTATCGTCAGTTCACTGATGGGTAACTGGAGATTGCCGAAGCTTGGAAGCTTCCAAGACCGATTACAAGGCGGGATATCACGATATGTTGATACAGAAAATGTGGAACGGAAAAGATTGTATGGCTTTATCTTAACAGTCATTCACTCCGATGAACTAATTACGACGGTTACAACCTTACAACCTCTCCAAATAAAACGGCGAAGCAGATTAAATTCTGTTGAACAGTTCAGGTAACCGGCGGCAAGAAGGGTCGAACTCATCACTGAACATAAGTAACAGTTTTATTATAATGTGATATGCCCGAGAGTTACTACCGTGTAGGCTGTGACAGAGTGCATTTTGATAGGCGCCTGTGCTTTTCAAAATAGCTTGGCTGGGAATATAAGAGAAACCTACATTCGCATTACCAAAGCAAGCGGTGGATGGTAAAGAATGAGCAGGATTTCGAAGGAGGGCTTCGAATGAGACTTTCCTCCATAACGAATTTAATCGATCAAAAGGTCAAAGGTATGTGAACGCGCATTTTTATGAATCCAGTCCTGATGGCTTCAAAACCGAGGCTGCCTGCTTGACCGAACTGTACACCAGTTCGTATTAACTAACCGCCGTGGATCTCAATCTTTTACATTTCTTCACGCGCTACCTCACATTGACCGTATCTGGACAAATTGGTAATCACCCTGCATTAGTCAGTGGAAGCTCTAGAAACTCGATGACTTAACCAACCGAAAGATATCCACAATTCGCTGCTCAGGTTGTCAAATCAACGTGTTGTGCGCCTTCAACCGACTAATGAAACAATAACACTCGGATTAGCGCACCTGTCAGCGTATGAGTTCACTAAAGTCCATTGGATGTGTCTCACGTGATAGCATGTTGTTGGACTATACACCGAACTGTTTCAAAATTGAGATGTGCACCAGAACAAATAGAATACCGTGACTAACAGGACTGCCAGCAAGACGTGGAGCGAACAAAAGCAATATTGGTTCTCAGACGCATATTTAGATAGAGCAAATAGTATGTCTGGAAGGTAATAAATCAACAGGTGAAACACTGAAATGCTCATAAACCCGTTCCGCCTAGGAAGCCAAACAGGCAGCGTTAAAGATCAGCAAAGTAAATAATAAAACAGCCAAGACAGGGAAGTGATAAGATTACGTCCGACGTAAATACGTTCGACTCACTTTGGCACACCGGAGAATGTCTCCAAGAGATAAGTAAGATAAGATTTGAAGGGACAATTCTAAAGGTAGTTGGCATACAAAATCGCGTTTCAAAAGAGGTTCAATGGTTTGATGCAAGTAAACCAACTCCGCATGGCAACAGCTATCAACAATGGCAGACAGCTCAACACAAACGGAAAAGTCAATTTTCCCTGAATAACCACAATGATAGAATATCCGGA
Organism: Paragonimus kellicotti; assembly: GCA_014220965.1. Lineage (NCBI taxonomy): Eukaryota > Metazoa > Platyhelminthes > Trematoda > Plagiorchiida > Troglotrematidae > Paragonimus > Paragonimus kellicotti. Next base: position 5,306 of record LOND01008925.1, on the reverse strand, counting down.
ACTAGATCAGACGCATTATCGCGCGTGTTGGTATTCTGGATGTGTGGTGTGAGACATTCATCGAAAAAAGGTAGGTTTGCGTCAGTATGCCGTCTCCAACAGACGCGTTTTGGCTGCAAGTTAACAGGTTATTCCACACAGCGAACTAGTACCTGATCGAAAAGGGTACTCGAAAATATTAGTAGAGAATTAGAGGCACATACTTGTCAAAGTCATCGGAAGTGCACGTGTCTAGTTGGGCTTCCGAAGCGAATTCGCAGTCGCCATTATTTTCATCTGTTTCTAAACTTGGACAGATGTTTTGCTAACACTGTAGGACATACTTCATTTTCGTTCAGGCATACCAAAAACTGGTCAAAGCAAGAAATAGGTATCATCTGTCGATTTCCGAACACAATTGTTGAAGAAATTGCTGGAAACGGAAAGCGACACGGAAAATTATCGAATTAAGAGACAGTAAAAACCTCCATTCGAACTAAAGGCGAAGAGAGATACACTTTAAGTAAACTCCTTCCATCGGGATGTGAAACCGAGGTGTATCCCGTTCGCATACTTAGTAGAATCACATCACACATTCTATTACAAACCGGTTGAAACGACGTTAGTTGTGGTGTCATCAGTAAGCGAAGATATAAAACAGCTCATCACCACCCCCAACAAACTCGAGTCTAGTGCTTCTTTTCGAAAGGGGCCGACTGGATAGTCTATGGGAATGCGACAGCTGCGATCAATTGTGGGTGATGTTCAACTTGAAATTAACCAAATCCTCGACTACTCACCAGTAACACTGTTCTGTTTAATTCCCATCTGTTGAACTAATCCTTACTTGGTCGTCCTCAGCAATGTGTGCGTCCCAACATGAAACTGAGACCTGCTTGAACTGCTATTGTAAACGTGATGATCATCGTGGTAGTACATCAAGCATTAAATTGGTATCGTTGCAAAAACTCCCATTCGTTTTCCAACACCAGCCAAACCAGCTATCTCTAATAATCGAAGAATAGGTATACCGGCCAGCACGTTGGGTATTTGTTACTGCGACCCATGCCTTTACTAACAGTAGTTCAGATATCGCCAACAATGAATGATTTTAAAGGAAAATCACTTTTTTGGACAATACGAGTCGTGCAGTCGTACTATGCGCTAGAGACATCAAGAGTCAATAAGCTAACTGACTACCGAGGAGTCTAACCTAAAGAACCAACTTCATCATGGTATTTGTCAAAAAGACAACGGTAAATGTCTGTTGCAGGTTTCTGAAGACAAATGTATTTGAGTGGTACTGAATTCTGGCGCTCAATGTGCCAGTGTCTGTTTCGCCAATTTAGTCCTGGCAATCATTGATGCAAGATTCTAGGCAGAAGGATTTGAATGGACCTCCGATAACAACACTATCTTCACAATTCGCAATGATACAGTAGTATATTTTTGAGCTTGTTGGCAGCTTGTAGTGCAATTTGTAATGGCTCTGTAAATATAAACCTAAAGTCAGAAAATAAATAAAATGTGATAAGTGTACCACGTGAGGTTTGGTCACCAGAAAAAAAAGTATAACTGGATGGACCGTCGTGAAATTAGCGGGCTTGAATTCACAAGAATCGGCAAAACAACCGACAACATAGTACGTTGAAGAGTGTTAGAAACACACCCCCACGCGCATGAGTCTACCAGTCAGTTAACGAGTTCAAAAGTCGAGTGCAGCCACTGCGTGCAACAGTCATCACAAACAGACAGCACCTTCTGATTCACTGCGCCCTTGAAATAAGCTAACCTTTCACTGCCAAGTGAATCAGACAGTTGAATCGTTGGCTCCGAGCAGGGTGCAACAACGAAACGCTATCTCTGTTGTCTTGCGGGTCAAACTTTTGAATCACAGACTTGTGGCAAGGTCCCACAAGTCAACCCCCATCGGTAGTAAACAAGACCGACAAGTATCAAAGGTTATCGATGATCTGACAGACCGGTCCACAAATTGTTGCTTTTTTTCCACCTGCTACTAATTTCCCTCTCTTCGACCGATAAACATTGGTGCTTTTAACTTCCGAGTTGTTCGACAAATAGGCTGCTTTGCCGGACACCCTCCAGAGTCTGTAACTGGACGTGTGCGACGTCTCCGAAATGCACCTTTACGAGTTCAGCATTGTCCTTCATTTGAAGTCACCACTGGATAATGATGTGGGTTAGGGGTTCCTTTTCAACGTCACCCGTGATCATGACGCCGAATCACATGGTCCAGCTGGGGTGGAAGATGCACTGAGCTCTAAAGCAAAACATAATATGCACGACTGGAACCCAATGGGTGGTTGTCTGCGTGCTGTCAAACTGAGCAATTCGGTCAAGGTTAATCGACAGAGACCCGAAAGACGTCGTATCTGCTCTAACAGACAATAGTTCAGATGTCGTCAAAGACGTCCTTTACGATGCCCCCCTTGAGTTTCTGATACACACTAACAACTCCGACATCGTTGTACTTCATGATGATATGAACGCAAAACTGGGTCATCATACCCCACAAGAAGTGGTATGTTTGATATCTGGTCACGACGCGCTAACGATGGTCGGCTATTACAATCATGTGCATCTCACGGGGGGGGGACGGGGGGGGATGTACATATCGAGTAGCGCATTCGATACAATGAGGCAACTTTCACACGGAAATCATCTTGTGCAATTCAACTATGGACGAAAATCGATCGTAGTGCCGTCAGTTATCAGTGATGCCAATTCATTAAAGAGTGTCGCTCATATCTGAGTAATCACCTTGAATAAGATCACGTCATTGTTCGCGCCAGCTTTGTTTAATCTTTCATAAATCACCTGTTCGCAAACATGAAGTACTCAGTTGGGAATTGAGCAATGATGGTACACAAGAAGCTTACCAAACAGCAGTGACCATTAAACTCCCCGGGTCGCAAAAGTGGGGTGATGCAAGCGAGCACAGGGGAAAAATACCAACAACTATGTGAACGGCTGGCGAAGAAGTCAGTTCCAAATGAGTACTGCAGATACGACAGAGATGGATTGCTGCTGATTCAGCAGAACTTAACAATAAACGTCCACCGGTCCTCCTGACGCCGGATAGGAAAAAGACCGTTATGAACTGGAACGGAAATCTATAGTCTGCCGAACGACTGCAGAGCAAGTCTTCGAAGTACTCAAAGAAATAAAAGGCACTTTTATCAGGTTGTCCACTACAGAGGAACCCCAGTGAAGCACGTCAATTTGTTGAAGTCGTTGTACGCTCACTATGAGCGTAGTGGCAGTCAAGCATCAGTGTGAACCACTGATGTATTGCTGTCTATGATGATGATGATGGTGATGAGCGTAGAGTGTGCACATAGAGGAGACTGTCTCGAGCGTTGCCCACAGGACAGGGTTGCCCGATCTCAAACCACTTCTTCTCAAATGTGACGGGTGACATCTGGAGAGGGACATTCAGAGGTTCCGAGAATATCGGAGTGCAGATTCTGCCAGGTAGTAACATTTCTTCTGCACAGAACACGAAGGCCATGCTGAATCGATTAGGTGGTACGGTTAGTCTGTGAAGTATACACTTTGTACCATTAGGGTGTCAAGTGTTGTTATAGCCTAGGGTTGGCAATGACGCTGTCTTTAAAACAGTTCGTTCCCTTCAGAAGTTTGAACAAAACCGTTAGAACACGAAAACTGGTAGATGCAAGCATTTCGTATTGACTCATCAGTACCAAATTTACAATAACATGAAACGGTTTTTTATATCGAACAGTTAGGGGTGGGTGGAATACATAGTCGATTGATGGGTTAGGGAAGGTCACTAAGTCCAGGGTAGGGTCAAGCTCACGAAGGGACAATTCTAAAGGTAGTTGGCATACAAAATCGCGTTTCAAAAGAGGTTCAATGGTTTGATGCAAGTAAACCAACTCCGCATGGCAACAGCTATCAACAATGGCAGACAGCTCAACAAAACGGTTTTCTTGAGATGAACACAAATGAGTAGATATCGCGGACTGACTAGGATCAGACGCATTATCGCGCGTGTTGGTATTCTGGATGTGTGGTGTGAGACATTCATCGAAAAAAGGTAGGTTTGCGTCAGTATGCCGTCTCCAACAGACGCGTTTTGGCTGCAAGTTAACAGGTTATTCCACACAGCGAACTAGTACCTGATCGAAAAGGGTACTCGAAAATATTATTAGAGAATTAGAGGCACATACTTGTCAAAGTCATCGGAAGTGCACGTGTCTAGTTGGGCTTCCGAAGCGAATTCGCAGTCGCCATTATTTTCATCTGTTTCTAAACTTGGACAGATGTTTTGCTAACACTGTAGGACATACTTCATTTTCGTTCAGGCATACCAAAAACTGGTCAAAGCAAGAAATAGGTATCATCTGTCGATTTCCGAACACAATTGTTGAAGAAATTGCTGGAAACGGAAAGCGACACGGAAAATTATCGAATTAAGAGACAGTAAAAACCTCCATTCGAACTAAAGGCGAAGAGAGATACACTTTAAGTAAACTCCTTCCATCGGGATGTGAAACCGAGGTGTATCCCGTTCGCATACTTAGTAGAATCACATCACACATTCTATTACAAACCGGTTGAAACGACGTTAGTTGTGGTGTCATCAGTAAGCGAAGATATAAAACAGCTCATCACCACCCCAACAAACAGTCTAGTGCTTCTTTTCGAAAGGGGCCGACTGGAAAGTCTATGGGAATGCGACAGCTGCGATCAATTGTGGGTGATGTTCAACTTGAAATTAACCAAATCCTCGACTACTCACCAGTAAACACTGTTCTGTTTAATTCCCATCTGTTGAACTAATCCTTACTTGGTCGTCCTCAGCAATGTGTGCGTCCCAACATGAAACTGAGACCTGCTTGAACTGCTATTGTAAACGTGATGATCATCGTGGTAGTACATCAAGCATTAAATTGGTATCGTTGCAAAAACTCCCATTCGTTTTCCAACACCAGCCAAACCAGCTATCTCTAATAATCGAAGAATAGGTATACCGGCCAGCACGTTGGGTATTTGTTACTGCGACCCATGCCTTTACTAACAGTAGTTCAGATATCGCCAACAATGAATGATTTTAAAGGAAAATCACTTTTTTGGACAATACGAGTCGTGCAGTCGTACTATGCGCTAGAGACATCAAGAGTCAATAAGCTAACTGACTACCGAGGAGTCTAACCTAAAGAACCAACTTCATCATGGTATTTGTCAAAAAGACAACGGTAAATGTCTGTTGCAGGTTTCTGAAGACAAATGTATTTGAGTGGTACTGAATTCTGGCGCTCAATGTGCCAGTGTCTGTTTCG
>LOND01008920.1:0-13790 GCA_014220965.1 Paragonimus kellicotti | reverse complement strand
ATCTCCGCTTTTGACCACCAGGATTTCGCTTAGCTGATCTCAGTTGTCCATACAGAAGCTGCTTCGGAATACGGTTATCACCCATCCGACGGACGTGACCTAACCAACGAAGCTGACTTAGCATCAACATGGCTTCCATCCCGTTCATGTCCGCTCGCCGCAATACCTCAGTGTTCGGAACCATGTCCGACCACCGAATACCCAAGATGCGTCTCAGACATTGCAAATGAAAGCGGCTCAGATAGCGCACGTTCCGCTGATACAATGTCCACGTTTCACTGCCAGCACAGCAGTATAGACAGCACCATTGCGCGGTAGACTTAGTGCTCGGCTTCAGGCTGTGGTTCTTCCAAACACGTCTTTCAAGACGTCCGAACGCAACACTAGCCTTTGCCACACGAGCTCTCAACTCGCGGTCCACGGACAGATCGGTGGACAAATTGCTACCCAAGTAGCAAAAATCAGCGCAGCTGTCGACAACGGTTCCATTGATGCGAATTTGGGGTGAAGGTGAACAGACAGCACCTTCGCCCGGAGAAGGCTGAAAGAAAGAAAATGTCTTACCTGTGTTGATATCCAATCCAAACTTGGATGCCGCGGTCGCGAAAGCAGTGGTCAGTCGCTGTAGTTCGTCCTCGCTGTGTGCGAACAGCGCGCTGTCATCTGCGAATAGAAGCATGCGCATCGTTGAGGTATGTAACCGGGTTGGGGCGCCGAATCGTCGGATATTCAGCAGGCGCCCATCCGTCCGGTACTCTACCTCAACGCCGTTCTCCCCAGAGTCCTGAAAAGCAACTGTTATCATGGCAGCCAAATATAAACTAAATAGAGCTGGGACTAGCACACAACCCTGCTTCACGCCAGTGACAATGTCAAAATCATCAGAGGTCGATCCACACGATTGTACCTTCGCCCTCATGCCCACATGCAACAATCTAATCAAATTGACGAACTTACCTGGACATCCAAACTTACCAAGCACCGTCCACAACGCCTCGCGGCTCACGGAATCAAAGGCCTTGGTGAAATCCACGAAGAGAGCATACAGGGGCTGGTTGCGTTCCCGGCATTTCTCCTGAATTTGTCGAGCAGCGAACACCAGGTCGATCGTACTCCGACTCGCCCGGAATCCGCATTGCTCCTCAGGACATTGGTCTCCAAGACTTCCGTATTCAGCCTGTTCAGGAGAATTCTGGCGAGCACCTTGCCTGCGCAGCTCAGCAGACTTATGTCCCGATAATTGCTTACCTTTGAACAAGGGTACGATAAGGGCATCCTTAAATTCTTGCGGCATCACTTCGTGCTCCCAGATGGAGTGAACCAGCTGGAGCAGTGCACGTTCCAGCGCCGGTCCGCCATTCTTCAGGATCTCAGCCTGGCAGTCCATCTTCGCCTGCAGCCTTTCCGTTGCGCAGTTGACCAATCGCTCTCTGCAATTCTAGTAAATCCGGGGCGAGAGCAAGTGAAGGCTTGATGGCCTGTTGCGACAGGCTGTTCACGGTCACCCAATCAATGGTAGCAGGACGGTTCAGTAGGCTACCAAAGTGTTTGCGCCAGACCTTCATGATGTCCTCTGGCTGGGTGCACGAACAGCCGGTGTCCATGTCTACCAGTGCTTTAGTGGACTGGATCGATGGACCGAAGATCGCTTTGAGCGAATCGTAGAACTCCTTATGTTGTCGACGATCTGCGAAGCCCTGCATTCGCTCGCCCTGCTTCATCCACCAGTTGTCCTTGATTCCGCGGACACGCTCTGCCAGTTGACACACACGCACAAACATTAACAACTCCTTTCATTAGACTCACCCTGCGGGACATTTACTGATTAACGTGGCTTGTTCTGCGACGCCCAAACTGTTTGACTTCATTCGTACTAAATTTGGTGCGGATATCTTACAACTGATTAATAGAATGAAAAGAGTTCGAAAACCTGCTCGAATACGGTTTAGATTGCAAACCGTCTGAAAGAGTGGAATGAGACTAGATTAGGTTGGTGACACAGTACAAATTAACCGGTGAATTCTCGATCGGTTTCCAATTCGTGTACCACTATGTCAGACAAAATTATGAATTGATCAAAACAGTTCCGTTGTCTAACTATTGATCTTTCGTTCGTGAAACGATCATGAAGCTGGAAAGTCAATAACGATATGTCGTAAATTAAGTTGAAGTTCATGAACAGGAAATGATCAATTTGGAAGCGGAAAAAACCCGTAAATCAAGCTGAACGGAAAACAATCTCAATACTTGTAGTCTATGTTCAGATTAGGCAAAACGTGTCCTGAAATACTTAGTCGAAAGTATCCGATGATCAGTCAACAAGCTACCTGTCAGTGCTCTTCCTTCCGGCAATTGCTTGCTTGCGTAATCAACTCATAATGTTTAGGTTTAATAAAAACTCGCCAGCTGCAATGAATGCTTAGGGGAAATAAACAGACACAGTACACAAGCCGAACCAATGTCCGGTGATGATGTGTTTCGTTAGATCTATAACAACGCGTCTTAAAACAAGTTAACCCTGTTTATCAGACTAATCACACGAACTAACTGAATGTAACAAGATAACTTGTTTACATTTCAAAGTGGAACATTCAAAAAATGAAACTGCGAAACTTATGTAACCAATAGAGATTGATCGTTTGATCCCGAACGGATTTTTCTCTACATGTTCCCTTGTAACACAGAAAATGAGATTAGACAATGAATATGCATTAGCACGCTTGTCGGTCACAAGATATGCACACGCTGACGGACTGTTATCCCGCTTGATGCAAATTAACTAGTGACCAGAAGTTTGTGGTCATTGATGCGTTATGCAAGTAAGCTGCTTCCTCGAATCGGTGATCACTGTGAGTTGTACGGTAGGCGGCATACGCGTAAGAAAAAGCCTGTCACGGTCACCGAATCCAAAAGACTGCTGCATATAATTTTCCTCGAAAGTGTTTTGTGATGTATCATTTGCTGTTCAAATAACATATCTCGTGCCCAGTGTAAGCTTATGGAAATAAGATCAGAAGGTGTGTGAGTGACGGCCTTTGCAGTCCAGCCGGTCAAAGGTGAACAGCTAGTTGATAAGGCTGCATGAAAGTGGAAACTTCATCTCCATTGGTAAGATCTGAGCTCAGAAGAAGTGTTGAATATATATGGTTAGTGCACACATCATTTGCACTGTAGACAAGGTCAAATGATTAAACAAATATACACCTCTGGAATGGAAACCGAAACTGAATCTTCGGCCTATAGATAAGGACGGCAAGTAATCAACCAAACGACGACAGTCGTTTGGTTGAAACGGACAGAAATACAAAATTACGCAGACTCACCTGAGTCCAGTGGACTCAACATCCCTCTGTTGATGGTCTACTGTACGTCTGTTCATGACCTATCAATCGCAGACAACCGCAGCATTCACGGTTACATACGTTGCAATGCATATGACCAGATCATAACGACTTGTGACATTTCCATTTCCTTTTGTGAACTGTGCACTTGAAATCACTTCTGATCTAATTTTAATGTCACGACGCAAGTTACTTTAATCGATGACATTCTGATATCTCCATTTCTGGTCATCATTATTTCGCTTACTTGTTTTAAGTTGTTCACGAAACAATTGCTTCAAGGTCAGCTTGTCAGTCATCCCATCGACGTGCTATAGCCCACGAAACCAGTTGAACATCGACATGAGATTTGTCTCATTCCTTTTAGGTTGCCTAATTTTCTTAGCGTTCATAACCGTGTCTAACTACTGGACACTCAGGATGAACGTCGAAAAATATAGATGAAAGTTGATCGCTCAACGTAGATTTGGATGACACACGTCCCACTGCCTTACAGTAACGTAGACAGCAACCTTCCAAAATATACAAGCAGTCCTGCTGTCATCTTCAGGCCATGAAACTTTCACGCACTTTTTCTGAGGTGCCCGGGACTAGCATTAGCCTTCACCGCACTAGCTCAAGACTATTGGTTCACGGACTGGTCTACCGGGTTGAAGCTACTGACATAGCGGAAATCTACGCAGCCATCTACGCTATCGGCATTGACTGATTACAATTCCTTTTTACTGTGAACAGACTACACACTAATAATTCCAAACCGCAAAGCTTGTGACTTGGGATGTCGAAATGGTCAATACTCAGCGGGAGATTATGTTAACACTGTCGTCCGAATTCTGAAAGGTGGATGTTCATCTTGGCAAAACTGTATCAGTTAGATAGGATAAAGATTAAAACACAACCTTCTATTGCACCAGTGGCAGTATCAAAGTAAACAGTGGTGAATCCACGTGGTCGCTCCTATGTTCTCATTTCTACTTACAAACTTTCATTTAAACTTAAACCTGGAATCCTTCAGAACACAACTTAGCAGACCGAAGTTCTGATAACTGCCGGCTGGCTTAGCACACCAGCACGGTGATTCAGCCAGACTTTTATTATGCTATGCCGTTGAGTTCATGAAATGCACTTTAGCAGTCTGTACAGATAGACAAAAAGTCGCATTACGAGAATCATATCAACCTTCGTGCTGTAGCCTTGCATCAATTCGCCGTGTTTTTTTTATACCAGTCTTTATTGCTTCTGCGAGGCATTCTGGTGAGCTGACGGCGGATGCGCTGGAACACAACCCATTTGGTCTTCATTATTCGGGTTCGTTTTGGAAACAGCAAACGTTCCACTTTCTTCTTACATCAAGCTGGACATAGCCGCATTGTTATCGTTGAGCCAGTCCGACTGTTTCTAGCGCCGAGTACCTATAAACTCGACGGCTGTTGCTGGGATTTCCCTGGAGTGCTGCTAAGCATCTCTGACAGTAGTAGATACAAGAGAGTCTTTCAAGCGAAAGGCAACTACACGTTAAAAAATGGCCTTGTAATCGCTTGACAAGCCGTTATATAGATGATTTACAGTAAACAAACGTGCAAACATGAATAAACACTTTCGTACTAACCGAACTATGAACTGTACTGTATTCACCTAGGCGCACCACTCGTGTGATAAACGCTTCACGAATGTCGAGCTGTCGCACGATCATATAATCGGGTTAGATGATGCCGACTGCTTCATGGGTGAGTTCACTTTATGATACCGGTCGTATCCATCTGGAATCGTGTGTTTGCGATAACCGACTTGTGAGTAGCGCACAGATGGAGCACACTTTCATCTTTTTCGTTAACTGAACCAGACTTGTAGATTCGAGGACTCTCACGATGACTGCCGATACACGCCCAACTCGCGTGTGAAAGTCGCCTGTAACAAAGAGCCGATCGCTCCCTATTGTCCAGCCGGTTGTGGCGGACGAGTGATCATGGAACAGGTCCTTTGCGTCGAAGGTGTGATATACATTTGGACAGGGAACACTTAGAAATATGGCAGATGCGTCCACTTGGTCGGAGGATAATGGATTGATTGGAAAGCTGATGTGCAGTTCACCTAACAACAGATTAGCAACTACCAAAAACAAACACCACACTGTTGAGCACTCCCTACTGGGTAACTCACGCAATTAGGATGTATAACCGGCGCGTTCTTTCGGAGCCTGTCTTGATCTGCAAGCCTTCTGACAATCATGTCTGATGCATCGATGTAATGGAGGTTGAGTTCCATTAGATCATTGTGATGTGGCGCTCTGTTCTATCGGCGCTGCGTCGATTCAACATGGTGTGTACTTTTCAGTTATTGATGGGTGGTTTTCTGCGTCCACGGGCATGGTTCAGATTAGTGTCTCTGACGTATGAGACAGAAGGAAACAGGTTTTCTTGCGGGACCCTACTTGAAGCCAGTATCTTAAAGGTCTAAAATATTTGACAGTGAGGAACCAGTCCAACCCGGAGACTCAGACGACAACATGTAATCATCTCATCCTGATTACTCCTGCAAAGAAGATGTTTTGCAAGCTACATCATTCTTTTGAGAGGTAAGGCGAACTTTTTATAGTACAAGATAAAGTCGGGTAAAGTCAGCGATGGGGTGCTCTTCGTGTGGCAGTACCTGTTTAAACCTCCTTCTTCCGCACGCGGAAGACAAGAGTGCTAAAACGACGAATATAGCTTCGGATTCGTAGCTCACTGCCCAAACACGTACACCATCACTAATGTGAAAAACAGAACTACGCATTTCGTTTTAAATGGACGGAACTAAAAAGACCGAAGTCTTGAATAGCTTAATCCGCCGGATCAAAACAGCACACAAGCCTGATTACCACGTCGAGGTAGCTTAATATGTCGAATACAAAGCCAAACCCTACTTTTTATCTACAACTAACTACTTAGAATACATATTAATTAGATGTGGTGAATTATATCAATTGATTTTACTAGCTTTTCTGTGCTAACAGCAAATGAAACGATGAGGACTCTGATTATGCACGACCATAACCAGTAAAGTAGCCTCAGGTCCATATCTATCCCTCAACACTTTTCAGTTTGAAGGTGTATTTTGCTTTGCGGCAGCTTCAGCATTCAGATGAATTAACATGTTCTCACTGTTTCCTACTAGCAATACAAGTTTGGCCCGGGTAGTCCCCTTATACAGTTTTGGTTACCTCGTAATGAAATATGGATGAATGCTCCTTATCTTTTCCCGAAAGTGCTCACCCTATCAATAACAGGACAACAAATAGCAACACACACGGCATTCGGACATATGAATTAGGTCAACCAGCCTGCTCAGGAGATAACTTAATCTGATTAAAACAGAAAACAGATTTGGAAAGTCAACCAGCTTTTATCAGTCTATCAAACCGTTTGTTTCAGACAAGCAGTAGTTGCCAAGCGACGGTGGAATTAGCTCACTTCTCATATTGAGTATACGGAATAGATATGTACACAAACCAGACGGTTGATTCATATAATGTTTTCAATGATTATTTCTTAGATGAGCAGAAACATTCTGGTTACATAACTCGCAGAAGGCATCCCACACGGTTTGCTATTATCTCGACAGAATTTGATTAGAGTATAAAAAAGCCTGATTGGTGCGAGTGGCGGTAGATGCCAAAACATGCATCTATGATCAAAGTCTATTTTACTGCGATTAGCGGATTTTGGAATTATGGACATAGTTACGATAGTGCACATGTAATACCATGATTAGTTCAAACTGATAAAATGATTGTACTTATATCAGTCCCACAACAGGCGGAATTAAAAAATCTCAACAATGGATATGGAACATTTTGTTAACAGTTATGAACACAACAGATTAGTAAAAACGGGCAGCTTTCAATCGACATTTTCGAAAACGCTCGGAAAAGAGGTCACCTTAAACAGAAATGTGACTGAAAATCGCAATTCACATCACTATCGCTGTAAGATAAAGATACTGAAAAGATATTTACAATCATCTGTAGAAGTTTTTGAGTAATTTTTGTGTTAAGGTCAACCACTGACGCACAGTTTATGTCATTCGGGTCCTTTTAATTGCTCGACTGAGGTAGTTACGAAACCGTTTAGTTTTCTATTATTTTTGAACCCAATGGAGTATTTATATGCATATATATTTGCATGCAGGATGTCCATTTTTATTGGTTTCAATGGCTTATTTCTAAAAGTGGTCCACCGATAGACTATTGTAGTCATAAGTTGATTTCAAAGGGGACTGTCGATAATCTCAATTAATACTGACGGATTTACCACCGGTTACATTAGGTAGGGACGCCTAATTGATTCATCTAGTTTATCTGCAACGATATGTGGATTTATCCGATTGCATGAATAGTAAGTAATTTTAGATGCAGAAAATTGAAGTCATCAAATCTTACAATGATAACGTGGACAATGCTTTAAAATTGTTTATCAAAACCTGTCACATGACACTCGGTTTAAAGAAGGAAAAGTTTGAGTCCATTCAACCATACTTCAATGAGAAAATGTGGTTTGTTAGTATTTTGTACACGTACAGGCGATGAGGGGCAATGAAACAGGAACAGACAAGGAATCAACAATAACGTTCACACGAACTATTATGTCAATAACACCACGGCAATCACTTTTGTGCACATAGCATCAACTGGTGAGTCTCAGTCATCACAGCTTGGTTGAAGCCAGTGCTTTTGGGTTCTGTTGGCGCAACACAACTCTGAACGATTTGGGTGGGTCAACTTTGCGACTTGCCCTTATGAGGTACCCAGCGATCAGCGATACGAGACTTCCACTAGCGGATCCACCGATGTGAGATCGTTATATTAACAGTTGTTTAGATCATTTTGGACTGTGTTCTACAACTTGTTGAGATAGTGATCGATTGATTATGCTGGTGTAAAGCGTTGCTACAATTACAAATGAGACTGTAGATAAAATGAGAGGCGGATTTGTTTTGCAAACTGCTTCATCGATTAAACATAACTTGTCTTTTGATGGCTTGAACTCAGCGCAACTGGGCTGCCAAATGCGTACGAGATTGGACAGACCTTTATTTGTGACATATAACGTTTTCAGATGATCCCTATCGAATTGAATCAATAGGAGTATATCTTTATTTTGAGCCGTTTTATCCGATTCACTTGATTTATCGGTCATGCTCTGAGCTTCTGTGGAATTTTCCGGATGTTCATCAGTCAACAAGCATTTTTCTAATCGTCTCTTGTTCTACCTGTGGTGAAAATACAAAATATTCTACGAATTTGTGTCTCAGCAAATCACGTTTTCTACGCCGTCAGGGCAAAGCTGGACATAGGAGGCTACAGTCCTCCTGATGTTGCCTTCCGGTGATCCGTCCACTGAAACGCCCTTCCTCACGTCCGGTGATGAGTATATCAGAAGAAACTTAAACATTGTTCAAAAACAAACATACATAGCCTCGGTTGAACAAAGTTGAGAAAACTAACAAGATCGAAATGAACAATATTAGGAAAAATAATATATTATCATATTATTTTTTGCAATATGATTTTGACAGTATTAACTAGGACTCGTTGTTCAACCATTCCAAAAAAGATACCAGCTAATTTTGGGCCTAGTGGACTCCACAGGGCTCAGCTGTCTATCTCTTGGCTGACAAAGTCTCCAAAACGAAATGCGATATTAACTGTACACAGTGAAATAGGATCCTCGAAGTAGTCAAGTAAAACCCCTATATCACAATTCTGGCCAAGAGGGATGCCATCGAAATTCAGCTGTCTCACGCGAAGGAACATTTGTAAAAAGAGACATACGTTCAATCGAATAGATAATAGGCGCTCACACTGACACGTTTCCGAGTGTCTATGCTAATTCAAATACATTCTTTAACCAGTGAAGGGTACCATTTTGTGCATGGGGTTCAACTAACGACTCAATGAAAAGTGAGTGATTCATGCAAAAAACTGTTCACCGAAGTGATTCACTTCTGTTTAGTTTAGATGTAAACGATTGTAATGTTTTAGCGCCCACCGACTTCATGATTCTCATAGATAGGACCGTGTGACAAAAATTACGTGAGTCCGCCTCATTTACTTTTTCACTAATGCCATTTTCACTCGTTTTGTCCACTGTTGATTACCTGTGGTTATTTAGAATAGTGTTCACTTCCGTCGTATAATGGTGCCTACTCATGATGGTAACACCAGAGTCTTTACGTATACGGCACTTCTAACGATTCTTTCCAGAGTCCATAGTGTTTCTGTTCAGATGTATAGGTTACAATAAGGATTGGTTAGAACTATGCAAAAACCTTGCAAGGTAATGGCCGTCTCACTAGAACATAGATCAGCATATCCTTCAGTTGATGACACATTTATTCCAGGTGAACCGGGGTATTCAACTTATTAATGATTTGGGTAGAACGTTACATGTGAAATCGAGGTAAAGGATCTCCGGCTGTGACAGTGTGAACTGCACTGATGAAAGGATAGGTCAGAAAATAGAAAACTTAGAGTATGGAACACGAGTATCTCTCTTGTTGGAGTTTGAGCTTGGTACACACTTGTCTCAAGGTCACGGTTCCATGAGACAGTCGCACTGACAACTGCCCACTGACCTTATATTGAGCATGACTGATTGACCACATAGAATCTCTCAATCAGATTCGGATGCCGTAGTGCTCCAATCGCCCAGATAGAGGAAATGTGTTAGTTAACACGGCTACCTGATGGTGGTATGACCGGAGTTCAAGTCTGGTTCTGGGCGAGCTATAGATCATTGACAAGGTCCAGCAAAGCGAAATTTGGGTGTACCAGTTCTTTTTGAAAAAAAACTAGTTGAACAGTATGTCTTTTTGTATAGCGCAAAAACTGCGATTCAATGCGATTGATGCTTGACCTGTACTTACCAAATTCCTCCAATACTTACCAGCAATGAAAATGTTAATCAACAAGTTTGATGAGTCATTTGAGTACATATCTGCACTAGCGAAAAAATGCAATTATATCGAGATGTTCAACGTTTGTTTACTCTCATTAACGGGAAATGTGAAACACTAGCTATCACATAACGAGAAGGCAGAAGCGACAGAATAAGTCAACACTCGGGCTTTACACGAGATGGGTGGTTGTTATCAGTTTCAATTCTGATACACTGTCCGAGTACACAGACGATCACTCACGGGATCGAAAGACGACCATTAATAAAGATTGCCTCAAAAGCTGCAATCAATCGTGGATCTCGAGTAAACAGCACCATGTCAAACAAGTTGACTGGATCAGCAACATCACCTCTTTCCATGGTGTTCCTTGCACTATTTGAGATTGTGTTTGCGTTTCTCTTGTCATCCTCTGTTGCGCCATCGCACTCGATCACTAAGTCGGTACATGTCTGCTCATGTAGGCAACTATATGTAGATGGGGTGTCATCATAGTTGCAACGGAACGGTTACGAGGAAAGAGAGTTTCAAACAGCATTCCGAGTTGGTAGTGGCAGACACACTCCAGCAACAGAATATGGGCGAGCCACTGCATACTGCAGTTTACGACTAACATCAGTTATGATATGGCCAGTCTTGGAGTAAACAATACGTGCTTCTTTCTAAATATAGACATATTAATCTTGATCGGTTTTTGCCTGATTTTAACGACAACAAGCTTTTCAAGGTAATTGTCTGTCATGGAAATCATCATTATTGATGTTTTCTATTTTTGAAATCAAGAGTCAATACAAATCTGTCATGCTATATGTAACAGTTCTCCAACGAAGTCACTTGCAGTAAGCACTAGTGACGGAATTTGTAAATCCTAACCTCACTCCAAATGAACTTACGATGAACTGGATGCTGTATCAAACAGTATTATCGTTCAGTGAGTGAACTGTTTAAAAAGAGTAAACTATCGTTTGATTTCTCCGTGTAAAAACAATAAGATTTTGATGCGGGAAGTTAAAAGGTCACACATTATGGGAAAAAGAATATAAATGGTAAAAATTAGATCATTCACATGCCGCTGACAAAAGTGTGTGTCAGCAGTAGCATTGGATAGTTACACTTCAGTCATACGTCAACATATCCGCCAGCGTTTTACCTGGTGGTCCATCCATCGCCACATCCAATCTGTTTGTAGGACAGATTGAGGAAGTCATGATGTAGTCGGAGGAAATGTTAACATCTCGCAACATGTGTCTTCCTTCGTTATTGGTAAACCAAATCAAGGGAGTTGAATGCTTCAGAGCTATATGATTGCAGCCTATAAAATACCTGATATTGGCGTCCGCAATTGGACTTCACACGACAGTTACTCTGTATTCTCTGGAGGTGATTGGCAACCTGAGCATTACCCACAGCAAATATGGTTGAACGTTTGCACACGGCAATTCATTCGTGTCCAATTTGAAGTCAAAGGGCTTAGTGGTCATTGTCCTTGTCTCGGAAATGCACGACCGGTGTTCATCTCGAAGCCACTACAGAGATATTAACGGCTGACACACTCTAACAATAGCCAGACTCGAGCTAAGTGATTTTCTTAGAAGGGCTGGCAGAACAGTTTATGCGAATGTAAGGACTGCACTCTAAAATGAGTATTGCTCGATTCATTTTCACAAACGTTTTCTACAACCTACCAGTGCATAAAACGTCCGATGATAAACTGGATAATATAGTAATTAAATGGTAGACCAGGCAGACCTTAATCGAAGGCTTTTACCCCATACTTTAAGTGATTTGAGCTGAATGTTGTGCAGAGGAGGAAACATGACAGAATGCCTGTAATCGTACAGTTGAATGGATGCAGATCTAGTAGAAAAGGCAACTAAACGTTTTACGAAATAACTCAACATTCCCGAGGAAAGCCACCTGAGGTGGTTGAAACAGTGAGTACTAAAACTTGCTCACAAAGTGGCGTTATCCTCAATTCATTTATTATGGCAATTACACGGACCTAATTTTCTCCTTTAATTGTGTGATTTACTGCGAGGCTGTGTAGAACACCTTGTTGATTAGCTTAGTGAGGTCAACCGAAGGATGTCCAAAGATACTTTCCACTATTATTTCCACCAACAATTCTAGTTAAGTAAACTAAATTCTGTTTGTAAATGAAACATAATCGTAGAAACTGGAACCATTAAGAGTTTCAATGGCCGAACTGTCGGATTATGTAAACCTACGTATAAGTCACAAGCTCATTTTGAAAAGGCTCACTGCCCGAACCGTTATACAGGAGAAACGATCGTTTGATCATTAGTGGAACGATTTGACTCGCATGGATGACAACAGACTGTTTACATTCCTCGACGCGATTAAAACAGCAAAACAGATGAACTGGTGAACTCAAACCGAAAGTGGATAAGTGTAGATACGTAAGACTAAACATTAGTCATAATGCATTCACTCCGGGGTTTTCGAATAAACTAACCAGTTTGGTATCCAAAATTTTTGTAATAAGGGAATATTTTCAAAATAAGAAGCGATTCATTATTATTATGTTAATATATATGGCGTATTTTTTATATCCTGGTGCATTTTAGTCCGTTTCACGAGCCGTTGACTTAGTTATTGGCTTGAAACTGAGAAGTTACATAGTGCAAACCGCCAAGTAAGCTGGAATTGAAATGAAGCTAATATCCTCAACAAGTGATCTTTCCGTTCTAGCATGATTCATTCTTTCTGTCTTCAATACACGGATAAAAAATTAACTTCATGGATAATTAAGTTTATGTGGTTAGCCTACAGATGTGAGAAACGTGGTTTTCACCGTAATCGAACAGAGAGTGACAGAGTGAGGTTTTCTGAACGATTATGGCTTTCAGCCTGTTGCTACTTCGGACTTAAACCCAGTTGCCGGAAATTCCCTTAACAAAAGCGGTTCCAATTGATGGTTACTTGGCTGAATCGTTTAGGCCCGCCCATTTACGTGGAAACAGGCAAGTACAACAAGATAATTTAACAACTGGTCCTTTTAATGACTTGGTTTTACTCCGGATTTATTGTATACAAAACTTCGTCCATCATCTACGATATAATACATATTCACACCGCAGGATTCCAGTTGTAGCACTGCCATCATGCAGTTAAACATCGAACACAACACAGTTTATAAACAGTGGAATATAGTGAAAGACAATAGCAGAAAACACTAACCGATCGTACAACAGCATAAATGTATTTGGTTTATTATTCACCATGATCGACAACACATATTTGGTTGTACGCACTCTAACTTCCACATTTTGTGACAGACCTTGAGTATCCCCTTTAGGGTTTTTGTGGTCCAATGGATTGCTCTATTAGCTACTCCCGACCTCTCACGTCTAAGCCTGTAATACAACGAACGACTATTATAAACAGGATTTTCGGGTGTTTGGAAAGGTGATAATACTTAACGTTCGATGCATGTGAAGTTCAACAGTTCATCAACAGTACTCATATTACAATTCATTAAAGTTTTGTTTA
>LOND01008918.1:0-10622 GCA_014220965.1 Paragonimus kellicotti | reverse complement strand
CGTGACACAATAGGTATATGCTAATAAACAGGGTTAATGAATGATTATAGTGTACTTCATTGAGGATATCTTTTGAAACCACGGGTGCAATGTACAGCAAAAATTGTCTGCACTCCGTCGTTTTCCAGTTGTCCGTGTCATTCCTACCACGACACTTGCGAGGAACTCCATGTGATAAGCATTTACGGAGCCGAAGCATATAATTATGAACCAACAAAACAACAGCCGCTGGAAGACGAACACTCGTTCCAATAGTCTCACTTCTCCACAGGTCAACCAGCCGTTTAACAACTCCCAGACAGACGGAGTGCATATAATCAACAGGGAAGGTAGCAATCATATCAAGTGAGAGTTCGGTGAACGGAGATGCTCGAGTAAACACATCAAACGTCTGGAACATATATCCGTGGCGCACTGGACGCATCACTAATGAAATATTATTTTGTTAATTTGGTACAGATCTTTCTATGTACGTTTACCACAGCCATAATACCTACCGTGACTGATGGATTGCTTTCCAAACGACCTGGCATAAAGTATGCGTTAACACTAGTGAATGCTTCAGCCTGACTAACTACGGCTATGAACAACGTCTGAGAATGCAGTATGCATTCACACTAGTAGCTGCTCCTTCCGAATGACGTTCGCCATGAACAACATGGAGAACAAACACATGCGGGAAGTGATGAGAAACTTGTATTCGAAGCGTCTGTGGTACATGGTAATCATCATTTTGAGTCCGTTGATTGTCATATTGATCGGAGTATTTTTCTGCACCGCGATAGATACCTGGCGTTCTAACCATCAAGTCGCGACTGGCTGAGAGGTATACCTCCCAATGATCGGCAGGCAGCTTGAGTTCATCTGTTTCCGTATACGTTTCGTATGAACGACACGCGACCTCAATCTAGTTGGAAACAATGCAGTAGAGTGAATAGGATTTACTTCTAAAGATCCACAGTGATAGAGTTGGACACGATACCCTTTTCTCATGCCGCTGCACATAAACCGAGGATGAAAAGAGCTATTTGACAGAGTCATTTCCAACCATTTCCGAGGGCAACATTTCGTCGATTAGCATCTAGCTGAAATCTTGCAGACAAAAGTAGACAGTACAAATATCGCATAGACAAGGAAGCTAGAAACGTTGCATAACATTGCACTATTAAACGTGTTAGGGTTCTCGTTGAATGCAATGCCAACCTTGTATGGTCGTATATTTCCATTTCGTCCATATCTTCAAGACATCGCAAAATGAACGCATTCTGAGACTACATGATAACGTACTCCATCTCGAAAATTGCAATGAGCGTATTTATAGAACTTGGAAAGTGAGCTAACGCCAACAGCGGGTTATTTTTCGCAAATATGGTGAAAAAGTTTTCATCACCAAACCAGTACTTTTGGCACGTAATCGATGAGTTCCAATTTTTCCATTACCGCTGCTCATTTATAATTAAGGTACTGTAGGCACTTTGCTCGAAATTCCGATTTTAAAATTTCCCAAATTTTTAAAAACGAGGACTCGCGCCAAAATGACCGTTTCCCCTTTTGAACGACCTTCAAGCCGAATCCCTGTTAAGTTCTTCTCTCGGTGGCCACTGTTTGAAAACCAGTTCAAGTATTTTGTTGGCGGATTGCAATTTGACTCCAGCGCATCGCACCATCAAATGGGCTTGGAACACTCTGAATAACCCTTCAATACTACTGGACATTTCATGGACATTCTTCATCCCTAGTGTATCTGGTCCTTCATTCTATCCGTTACTTTCTGTCGAGTTAATTTTAGTTCACTCATTTTTTTCCACCGCACATCCCATGTTGACCTTTTTGAACGTGGTACATCTAGTTCTCATCTTCAAAGAACACGTACATTCGTTTTCAATATCAGACTTCTTGAAAACCGCCTTGTTTAAATATTTTGTTGTATTTCTAATGTTAAACTATTTGATACCGGTAAAAGAGCTAGCAGATCAACGTCATTCTACTTATGTACAGCCTAGGTACGAAGTACTCTGATTATAGTGATTTTGTATACACTTACACTTGACCCATACGTTGGAAAAGTGACTGATAGTCTGCTTACACATTTATATACCGACCTATGTTTGTTCGCCATAAACTAACCATCTTGATGTCCTTCCACGTTATAATTAATGGTTGCAAACTTCTAAGTGATTACTGACCATTAAACGGAAGGTACACACAGAAAGTTAGGAAAAACAAAAGCTTGCATGCAACTCATTTAAATCTTACTGAAGTTTCGCTTTTGTGCTTTATATTTTTCTCTCGCCTAACTCCCACCTTGCATATCACAAAATGACCTCCGCGCTACAGAACACCGTTCACAGTTTATATGTTAAGTGTATGGGACAAACTGTAACAAGATCAACTTCGACGTCCTCAAACTCCCTGCGACGTAAGAGTTACCTTACCACTACCACCATGTCTATTCACAATATCTTGTGAAAGTAAGTCTACTACAAACCAAATAACGTCGAAGTTAGTTCGATGGCGTGCGCCTCGCAGCTTCACTCGTGGTTTTATAGTGAATCCGCGTCATCTCCACTACTGTAAGCTACATTAAGTAAAATATCAATGTTTTAGCAATCGCCGTTTGTAACTGAAGTCTCCGTCAAAATACGTCCTCTTTAGCGGCGGTCTTGCGAAAGGTTCACTCACGTCCAACTCCCTAGCGCCTTCAACTGTTGCGTTGAAGTCTGCTTGTGAACGGTGAGTAAATCAATAAATAAAGTTTGTTTGCAGATTCACCGTCTTCTCACTACGACTTCCGTTCCGCGTTAACGTAAGGCTGGGGAAACCTTTAAGCGGAACCAACATTAAGATAAGATTCGGTGGCATTCATAGGGACAACCCTCCAATCATATCAGCACCAGCTTCCGCTGCCTCCTGGCTGACACTAACATCCCATGTGTGATTAGACTTCTGCATTCCTCCAATCTTGCTAGGCTACGTGTTTCTGCCATGGTGTTACGGCTTCACCATTGATGTCGCCAACGATTCTGCAAAGTTTGAAGCAAACAAGACCGTATAAACAACCAGAGGGCTGTGAGTTTGCGCCAGTGACAAAGTGAACCTCAGGATCTCCGAGCCTGCAGTTATTAACACTCCCTGTATCTTCCCCACTCACTTAATCGAGAACTTCAGGTTCCTTTGGCCAACGGACTTTTCAGAGTAGAAGGTTTGGTCTCATCGATTTTGTATGCCGCTGCTTGTCACTCATGCATTCCTGTTAGCAGTACAAACGTTAACAGTTCTACTCGAGTGATCATGGTCGGCGGTGACGGAGGCAGTCACCTCGATCTCATTAGTTGGCTGACGGACTCCAGCGGTACTGATTAGAGTCGTTGAGCTTTTGCGCGAAAGCAAAGGTCTGGGAATCGCCGTAACGAGAATTTGCTAAATAGTTTGCTGACAACAGACGTTATCAGTCATATTGTTCAGCTTGTGCGCGTGCATCACATTGTAGTAGGACAGCTAGAAATGCGAGGGGCACCATTCAGTTGGACAGCAATCGGTTAGGAGTGCGTTCAATCCTGTCCAGCATTCATTACAGAGGAAAACGAGACAGTCAAAAATGTCGTATGTTTTCGTTTTACAAAGCGCGGCTGTGACTTGGAGTTCGCATACCGTGGGTTCAGCATTGACAACCATGACAACATGGCCTATGCAGGACGGAGTTCACATTGTTAGTACACTTAATGTACGCTGTTCCCATCTTTGGAAGCTACCTGAGATTTACTGTCTCGGGGAGCCATATACCAGAAAATAAACTGAAACGCTTACGGCTTATGTCAACACGTAATGAGAAGGAATTACAAATCTGTTACTGAGCATCAAACAGTAATACAGACAAAGAACACGGCGAGACGTGTCCAAATTAAAATGAAAAAGAAACCATAATGGCTTACTACTTCGATAGGAATGAAACGGTGGACCTTAAACCGACGAACTTGCGCTTACGTGTCATTCTATAGGAGACTGGGAGTAAACTGAAATCGTGTTGGTGGGTGCAACTAGAACTGGACAGCAGAATGACTTTACTCGAGTTAGAGAGCAGATAGTCTTTTTATTTGACAATTGAGACAGTAAACAGAAAAAATCGGGAAGCAAGGCTTGAGGTTGGTAGAATTTCGGATAGGTTTTGAACTGCCAAAAAAATCAAATCAACTTTGAATTATTTTGCCTTAAAAATTTTCCGTCACGCCGGCGACTTATGGCAAGATGTCCTCGAATGTGGGCTCGCAGCAATTATTGCGCACGATTCGAAAATGCACGTGAGTATTACGTGGATATATAATTTGACACTTCTCATATAATTGTTATTTTTGATACTGTTATTACTGTTTAGTCTGCTTACATTTTGTCTACGTCCACGTCTGTCCAAAGATTTCTTATATTACGAATTATGGTGACCAAAATCGGTCGTCAAACAAGATCGACTGGTGTCAAAACCACTCGCTCTAGTTCTAAATTTGATACTGAGCCTCCTAGGGGCGAGCACCCTAAGCTTAGAACTCACGGTTGCTTTTCCAAAGAAGCTGCCGTTAAAGATGGTGAAGATAAACTGGTGGTTCCCACCAGCACCTCTCAAACTAAGAACTGTTCTGTCCCCCTAGACAATGTGTTGGTGGATCTATTCAGTAAGGTATCTAAGCTGGAAGCTGAGCTTGCACAATTAAAAGCAAGCTGTGCTGTATTTGATTCTCTAAAGGAGAATCTTGTCTCCTTATCTTACATCTTCAAAATACCGGAAAGTCCCAAGATGGATAATATGCAGAGCGCAAGCATGTTCCTCAACACGTTGGCAACAGAAATCACGAAACGGATGCGTTGCTCAAACAATGTCATCGTATTCAATGTGCCAGATAAGCTTCAGTTGGATGGCATTAAAAAGCTACTCTGGAGGATTACTAATATAGACCCAACATCATACACCTGCATACGTCTTCGTAAGAAAACTCAAAAGATCTGCTGCCCGCTTTTGTTCAAATTCCAGAGCGAAACGATTGTGAGCTACTCTTAGGATGCGTCTACAGACCACCTAACGCCACTCATGGCGACATGACTAACCTTATTAATGGACTGAATTATGTATCGACTTTGCCTTCACAGTACAAAATAATTGGTGGAGATTTCAACATGCCAAATATCTCTTGGACATCTTTCACAGCCCCTGCAAATCAAGCAGAGTTTCTCGCATGTGTCCAAATAAACGGATGGCGCCAACACGTTTTGGCACCTACCAGACTGAACCACACTTTAGATCTCATTTTTACAACAGGCATCTCCTCTGCTACTGTGTCCGTCCTAGAACAGTTTCCAGGAAGTGATCACAATGTGGTCAACTTCATGTTTGACCTGAAAGCTGTAAAAATGTCGAAAATCATATTATCGCCAAATTAAATTCATCGACTGGAACATGTTCACCACTCTATTGAGATCCTTGAGGTGGAACACATTCTTTCTGACCTCTGACCCTAGTGCTGCAACTGAAGTGTTTAATGAACACTTCAAGTTTACATGAACACGCACGTACACCGTCACAGCACACACTACTGATATTTTTGATCTTGCCGTCAATTGAAGGACAAACAAATTACCGGTCGGTTGAAACGACCCTTCTAATGCTCGCGATCATTTCTGTCACTGAAACCGATGATTTTCACATCCTCCAGCGGTACCACCAGATCATCGTTAGATGTTCAAGGATGTCTCATTTTACCGCTGTTTGACGGCAGATTTTACTTTCTACGGAAAATTTCCATCCGCTTCCCTCAATCTGAGTCAGGTTGCATCCATTTCGAGGTAAACCCTGTGTGCACTGCCGGTGTAGCAGGGTCCATCGTCATTTTGTCTGCTCACTTGGTCATTCTTTCGCGACGAATTACCGTTTCTCACACGTTCATCCAGATAATGTTGGTCTACTACCACCGTCCGAGGGAAAGGATTCCATGCTCACTTGTGTTGATCGGTTCAATCGTTGGCTGATAGTTATTCTCATACCAGATACGTTAGTAAGATTGTTTTCAGGTTTTTTTGCCCCCATTTGATAGTTAACCACGGCGCACCTTCTGTGATTACTACAGATAAAGGCGTACAATTCCAGTGGCACCTCCTCCGTGATTTGACGTGTTTGTTCCGTCGTGACCTTATCAAAACGATTGCATATCATCCCTCTTCCAGTTGTCTGTTGAATTGTTTCCATCGACAACCGAAGGCACCAATAATTGTTCAATCCTCAAAACACAAGTGGACAGAATAATAATAATAATAATATATATTTCTCAACGCATTCGTGAGAGACACGCTCGGATGTGCGCGATCATGACAGATAATTACAGGCGTTACAAATCAACAAATGCTCTCGGCTTACCATGTTTGCCGTCAGATCATCTCAGTGAAAGGATTTTTAAACAACTCCAGCAGAACTAGTGGGAAGCTCGACTTCGCGGATACCCGGCTAATTCTCTCAAGAGTCACCTCACTTAATCGATCCAATGAATTACGTTTGAAATGCCCAGAAGCATGAAAAATATTTTTTGCGTCCCCACGTGGAAACATGCGTTGATTAGTCGTATTCTCCCTGACCTGCACAATCCCACGCGTGTTCATTTGATTTGATTCAATAAAACGATCACCGTTTCCACTCTACTCTTGACCATTCGGGGCAATATTACGCTAGGATAAGTACTTCGTCGGCCAGGATGAAAAGTGTGCTACTGTCAGTATTGGGCGACGATTTGACACAATCACCAGACAACTCACCATCTCAGTTTACAACAAATCCTTTCCTCATTACCAACTGAGTAGTCCCCGCACTCCCAACCATTGAACCACCCAGTATTTAGCGATCGCTAAAAATCACTAACCCACCCCGGACACTCTTGATCACACGCTCAGGTGAACATTCATTTGCCTACTCGTTTCCGTCAACTTGGTCCAGTGGTGTCAAACCTACTGTTGCAGATTAAGAAGCTTGTTTTGGAAGCTCTTGGAGGAAACTATCCAGGCGGATTCACCGTTTTATACAATATCATGCTGATCTTGTACGGTTGTTGCTAGGGGCCGCGAGGCAATTATCCGTTTCGAGGGATTCGGCTTGAAGGTCGTTCAAAAGGGAAAACGGTCATTTTGGCGCGAATCCTCGTTTTTAAATATTTTGGAAATTTTAAAATCGGAATTTCAGGCAAAGTACCTACAGTACATCAATTATAAATGAGCAGCGTTAATGGAAAAATTGGAATACATCGAATAAGTGCCAAAAGTACTGGTTTGGTGATGAAAACTTTTCCACCATTTTTGCGAAAATAACCCGTTATTGGCGTTAGCTCACTTTTCAAGTCTTATAAATGCGCTCATTGCAATTTTCGAGATGGAATACGTCATTCTGTAGCCTGAGAATGCTTCATTTTGCGGCGTTTTGAAGATATGGTCGAAATGGAAATATACGACCATACAATGTTGGCATTGCATTTCAACAAGAACACTAACACATTTGATGATGAAACATGTATGACAACGTTTCCAGCTTCCTTGTCTATACGATATTTGTACTGTTTCTCTTGTGTGGAAGATTTCAGATAGATACTGGTCGACGAAATGTTGCCCTTGGAAATGGTTGGAAATGACGCTATCATATGGCTGTTTTCATCTTCGGTTGATATGCAGCGGCGTGAGAAAAGGGTATCATGTCCCACTCTATCACTGGAATCTTCAGAAGTAAATTCTATTCACTCTACTGCATTGTTTCCAACTAGATTGAGGTCGCGTGTCGTTCATACGAAACAGTATACGGAAACAGATGAACTCAAGCTGCCTGCCGATCATTGGGAGGTATACCTCTCAGCCAGTCGCGACTTGATGGTTAGAACGCCAGGTATCTATCGCGGTGCAGAAAAATACTCCGATCAATATGACAATCAACGGACTCAAAAATGATGATTACCATGTACCACAGACGCTTCAAATACAAGTTTCTCATCACTTCCCGCATGTGTTTGTTCTCCATGTTGTTCATGGTAAACGTCTACTACTGTGAACGCATAGTGCGTTCTCAAGCGTTGTTCATAGCCGTAGTTAGCCAGGCTGAAGCATTCACTAGTGTTAACGCATACTTTATGCCAGGTCGTTTGGAAAGCAATCCATCGGTCACGGTGGATATTATGGCTGTGATAAATGTATACAGAAAGGTCTGTACCACATTAACAAAATAATATTTCCCATTACTGATGCTCCCGTGCGCACGGATATCATGTTTCGACGTGATGTGTTTACTCGAGCATCTCCGTTCACCGAACTCTCACTTGATATGATTGCTACCTTCCCTGTTGATTATATGCACTCCGTTCTGTCTGGGAGTTGTTAAACGGCTGGTTAACCTGTGGAGAAATGGGCCTATTGGAACGAGTGCTCGTCTTCCAGCAGCGGATGCCTTGTTGGTTCATAATTATATGCTGCGGCTCCGTAAATGCTTACCACATGAATTTCCTCGTAAGTGTCGTGGTTGGAATGACATAGGCAACTGGAAAGCGACGGAGTGCAGACAATTTTTGCTGTACATTGCACCCGTGGTTTTAAAGGATGTCCTTGATGAATTACACTATAATCATTTATTAACCCTGTTTATTAGCATATACCTATTATGTCACCCACTTTTGTATAAGACTCATTTGCGCTTGTCCGTGATGTCATAAAGTTGTGTATCACAATTTAAAGATGTATATGGTTTGCAAGAGATGGTTTACAACGTGCATTCTCTCGTTCATTTACCGGACGATGTTGATAACCACGGTCCACTAGATACATTTTCCGCTTTTCCTTTTGAGTCTTTCATGTATCAGATAAAAAAGAGGATTCATGGGAGCATGAACCCTATTGTACAGATATATAAACGATTTGATGCAATTAGGAATTTGGGTTCGCACCAATTATCGAGAGGCCAGATGACAGACTGTGGCGTTTTAAATTCACGTTGTTCACCCAAGTGTTCTGCGTCTTTTATACATAATGACACATTGTTTCCCCTAATAATGCCGTCATTGTGGATGGTAAACCGTGCATACTTGTTGGCGTTTCCCCTGATGGGTCTGTATTTTACACTACCTTTAGACTGGTTGCTCAATTTTTCAGTCATTGTATAGATTCTAGAGACCTGTTCATTTTTTGTGAGAAAACAGTCTCATACTGTCTATTCCACGAGGCAGTCAGACATTCTTTGTAAATGTGTACAATTTCCTTATCGTAATGGTTGGGTATTTCTGCCCATTTTGCATTCTTTCAAAATACAATTTGCGCATTACATTATCTTTTCATGGTACATTTACACATGTTTACGATATGACTAACGGAATGATTTTCTGAATATTCTTTCCAATCGTGGTGGAAGTGCCAAACTCTGGGACACGTTCGAACGTCGTTCTTGTTCGGGACCGTGCCGTGCAGTGTTTCTGCTGCGGGGCCTGGATGCACGTTCTGTCTGTGGGTTCCCGAATATGTTTGGATCTTACTAGCTGCACGTCGGTTGACCTGCATCTGATTAGGTTGTGAACTTTGTCAGTCTGTTCGACAACTTGTTGAAAATGTGGGCGTAATCCGACCTGTTATTTCTAAAACGACTGAGACAGTCAGTGTAAAACACTACGAAACGCGTAAACAAACAGTTTCGATTCCCCGAAGCTATTGGTGCTTACCACTTGGCCGTGAAATTGGAACCGACAAATTTCGCATGCAACTGTTGCAGCTAGCCTCAATACAACTAGAAACGTCAGTGTTAGTCATATCATTACGATAGGGAGGACTATGATTACCCAAGATCACCCGAATGATCTAATGGTCACCTGAAACTCTGTGACGAACGCGATCGTTAGTTCCGGCGAAAGCTTTGCACGCAAATAGAAGTCGAACCATTTTTTACCTTCCATAAAGCGCTTGAATTGCCTGCCCTGTGCATTTTGAGAGGCTGCATCTGACACCGACCACACCGCGAGGTTATGCGATTCGAAAATATCTTTTGCTGCACATCATTACTGTGTTCAGAAATTGGCAGGTAATAGGCACGAGTGATTCCTTTTTGAGCTTCTGCAGTAATGAACGTCCGGAAAACTTGTCGTCGCAAGCCTAGATCGAATATGAGTGAACGTGTGACGTACTTTGTTATTTGACTCGCATTAACGGCTTGTAGCGCAGGCGAATTTTTCGAGGAAGTCTTTCCCGCCCGTCGCCTGTACTAACCGACCAGTGCGTTTTCCGAAGCGGTTAATTCGAAGGAACACGGCTGATTGCACTTCCTTGTACGTTGAATAAAATTTTCGTGGTACGAACAAAATGATGCACTTCTGTTTGGTGTATGAGAGTATTGACGGTTGAATGGACCCATGTTGGATGACGGCTGACTCTTATGAGAGACAATTGATCATTTGTCGCATCCGTGCCGTGGTTGCAGCCGATTGCTCGGTGAGCGCGTCATTTGGTTGCTGAGGTTGGTTGGGCAAGACGGTAGATGCTAGCTGAGGAGATGGATTAGCTTTCAACATTATATAAGCATCGTCAGCTTGCTTTATAATATGAACGGTGGATTGAAATAATGCCAGTATTTCGCA
>LOND01008917.1:0-10118 GCA_014220965.1 Paragonimus kellicotti | reverse complement strand
GGGGGAAGTGACGTACAATGTCCATTCGCTTGTACATTTGGCGGACGACGTGGAACTCTATGGCGAACTCGACAGTTTTTCTGACCTCCCCTTCGAGTCGTAACTTTACCACGTTAATCGTATGCTGCATTTTCCGTGCAATCCCGCTGCCCAGTTGTACAGCAGGTGGAAAGGACAGCGTACAACGGCGAAGGTGGTAGAGGCCGATTAGTTGTGGCGTGTTGAAGCCAAAAGGAAGGAATGCAATAAACGGAGGCTGCGTCTTAACACTTCGTGTATTTCCAGTGCCGGTCCCAATAATGTAATCATTGCTTACAACCTGCTCCACCTATTTTGTTGACATCGACGATGCTGACCCAAATCTACCTGTTGTGTATTGCAAGCGTTTTCAAACTATTACTGACTTCTGGGTGCACGGCATCTCGTCTTCCATGTTGTACATATTTGAGGTAAACGAAGTGAACGATCAATTGCATCGCGTACATTTTTCTGATGTTCTATGCAAATGTGTTCTTTTTTCATCGTCATCCAGTTCACTTGTTATAGCCTCCCAGCGGAACTCCAGAAACGAATTCTTGAACAGCTAGTGGAGGGAGTCCTACCAACAAACATAAAAAGAGAGTTCCTGCTCCACCCTCCCTGGCGATCTTGACGCCGCGGTGCGGTTGGCAGAGAACCTCGAAAAGGTCGAAGCAGCCGTCAGCCGATCTACACAATATTGCGTCGCAGCACGGGCGACCATCCAGAGGACAGCTCCCCAGTGTATAGAAGGAGTTCAGACTGGTCTCGGGGACCTAGTTATTCGCGGTATGGAGACCGCGAACGGCGATCCTGGGTGAACAAACCGCAAAGACCGCGCGACCACACATTCAGGATAAATCGTCAAGCCCCCGAAACAACCAACCGGGCCTCCGGAAATCACGGTGAGAACAGGTAAGCCCTGTGGTTGCGTGTACGTTCCTTCCCTTACCGACTGTTCGCAACCACTAGCAGAGCTAACGGTACAGATAATAATATGTGGAATAGCTCTTGTTGGTTTAGTGGACACTGGAGCGTCACTAAGCGTAATCGGCACCCATACAGTACGCAGACTTTCGGGCTATAGACGGAAACCGTGTTACCAACGCATTCTTACAGCCAGTGGTGACCAAATGCCGACGGAGGGCAGAATCATTGCACCGGTTACAATAGCCGGATGCCATATAGAGCACAGTTTTGTAGTGAGCCCCAACCTTCCGTTCTGTGTTATAATCGGGACGGATTTGCTGGGTCGTCTTAGATGCACACTCGATTTGTGCAACCTTCAGCTAAGGAGCTCGTCCGGCACCACTCATTTAACACCTTTGTCCAAAATTCCACCGGAAACCGACTTTTCTCTTCATGTCAATACGGGTCCTTCCGAAATGAATCGCCAGATTAACGAGATGATTCAGTCGAGTGGGGTTCCTGACAGCTCGCGAAGCGCCCAATGCCTGAAGTCAATAATTGAGAGTCGACCACATGTATTCGCGTGGGAGGGAGCAAGACTAGGTCGCACAAGCATTCTAAGGCATGGAATTAATACGGCGGATGCGTCACCAATCAAGATACCACCACGCAGAATACCTGCACACCTCCAGGGCGAGGTACGTAAAATGGTTGATGACATGTTGCAGAAGAACGTTATCCGACCGTCGAATTCCCCTTGGGCCGCCCCAATAGTCCTGGTAAAGAAGAAGGGCGGCGACCTGCGTTTATGCGTCGATTACAGAAAGCTCAACCAGGTGACGAAGAAAGACGCATTCCCATTACCAAGAATCGACGACCTGTTCGATGCTCTCGGTGGAGCCACGTATTTTAGCACGTTAGATTTAGCATCAGGCTATTGGCAGGTGGAGGTCGAAGAAAATGACCGAGCTAAGACGGCCTTCACCGTACCGTCGGGACTGTATGAGTTCGAAGTTATGCCCTTCGGACCTATCAAATGCACCCGCGACATTTCAACGCTTAATGCAGAAAGCACTGCATGACTTGATCCCCAAAGCATGCCTAGTCTATCTGGATGACGTCATAGTCCACGGAAGGTCCGAGCGAGAGCATATGCGCAATTTGGAGTCCGTGCTGGACCGCCTGGCAGAAGTCGGCTTAAAACTAAAGCCCTCGAAATGCCACTTCTTGCTCAAAGAGGTAACATTCCTGGGGCACGTAATCTCTGGGTCGGGTATCCGCACAGACCCAAGAAAGACGGAACAAATCCGATCTTGGCCCACACCGAAGGATGCAAATGAACTGAGGAGTTTCCTAGGGCTAGCGTCCTACTACCGCCGCTTCATCACTGATTTCGCTCGCGTCTCCACTCCCTTGACCAGACTGTTACAAAATAATCAGGAGTTCATGTGGACGGAAAAGTGTGATCATGCTTTTAAATTACTACGCGAAGCTCTGCACACCGCGCATGCCTAGAACTTTCCTGACTCTGTTCGCCGAAGGCCGGAATTTGTGCTGGATACCATGCCCAAGCGACGGTACAATCGGAGCGGTCCTCTCTCAACGAGGATAAGATGGTGTGGAACGTATGATAGCTTACGGTAGCCGGTGTTTGAGTAAATGCGAGAGGAACTACTGCACAACGAGAAAAGAAATGCCTGCTCTAGTATTCTTCGCGCGACATTTCCGTCATTATCTGCCGGGCAAACGTTTTATCCTGCGCACGGACCATTAATTCCTTCGGTGGTTGCAAAATTTCAAAGACCCAGAGGGACAGTAGCCGATGAACAGGATAATCTACAAAAATACGAATTCGTATTTGAACACAGATCGGCAGGCACTATTCTACGCTGCATATCGCTATCGAGCGTCCCGCGCGTACTCAGGACGAACTGTCCGTCTTGTACTAGCGCAACAACGTGCGCTTAGATTCAACCGGCTACCAGAGCGGACGGATACAGCTCTACTTGGCAGTAGGCCTCAAGCAGTAATACTGAGACGAGCTAACTTATGAAAGATTTTCACGCCGGAATATGTGAGAGCAGGAGTGACCAATCAAGCAAGGAAATGGAAGGAAAACGCTATGAATCTCCTGCCTTTTGAAACCATGGGAACAGCTCAGGATGGCGAAGGGAGTATTACTTATCCAATACGGACCTGCCACCCACGAATAGGATTTGATACTCAGTACATGTAACGTGATGTAACGCTAACAAATTGCACGAGGAGCTTGCCACGCGGGGATAAATTAAAACGGAGGTGCTGCACGACAACGATTTTGGTGGCCACATCAGCGAAGAGATGTCAGGTTGTTATGCCACGTCGTGTGAAATGATGCGGCACCTTCAAAAACCCTCAAACAGGACTTCGTGCCCCTACAAGGTAGACTGCAGTATACCCTAGACGGCTTGTTCGGAGTGGACAATTAATTGCCGTTGTTCCGAAATCCACCCGAAGCAATCGGTAAATCTTGATCGTGATGATTAACTTCACCTAAAATGAATGCGAAACAAGTCCCCGCTGCACAGAATGGATACAGTCGACGAAGCAAACACCATTGTCGATCCACTCGGGTGTGCCTTTCGGGAGCCCTGGCCAAGTCCATTCCAGAACAGAGGCTGTGCTTTGAAAGCTTTCGTTGGGAAGTATGTAGACATTAGGAATAGATAAAACGTGAACTACAGCTTATCACACGCAGGGCAATGGGCAGGTGGAAAGGACGAACCGGTCCCTCAAAAGTCTCCTCAAGGCCTTCACAGAGGAGAATGTCACCGAGTGGGATCTAGCTATACCGAAATGTATGTTAGCCTACCGCAGTGCTGTCCATTCGTCGACCGATCAAACCCCACATTTCCTGTGGACCGGGCGAGAACTGAGATTACCCTCAGATGCCCGATTGCCGGTTACGCAACAACTGCAACTTCCAGTTGCACAATATATAAGCAACCTTCTTGATACACTTCGGCGGGCCCATCAGATCGCACGAACACATCTGGAGACATCTCACAGGCACCAGAAGGACTATTATGATAAGAAGGTTTTCGGAGCTCCCCTGAAGGTTGGCGAAAGAGTGTGGTTACACAACACGGTTCCGAGCCCGGGAGTCCCGGCGAAGATGCACAAACAGTGGAAAGGGCCGTATGTTGTCGAACGAATACTTTCGGAGGCAACCTGTCAGATTAGTGAACTGACAGGAACCGATAGACAGCCAATCGTGGTCCACTTCAATCGACTAAAGCCATACACACAGACCGCAGTCCGTGAAATACCATCGGACGCCCCGATGTCGGGATGGAAGTTGAAGTTCCGAATGTGTTAGGACATAGGTGAGGCACCGGGGACGGTGCCCAGCGAAGAGGGGAATTGTGTAACGCGCGACCGAAACTAGTTAGCGCGCACGGATTGAATTAGAAGTGGTAATTATTACATGGCCGCTTTGTTCACCTTTCAGATCGCTACGTCAACGTCGTGCACGAAGACCCCGAAGCAACGGACAGTCAAACAAGCAAGGAGGACAATTGCACCTAAATGTAACTCTGTCATACCCTTGTACCTTATCCTTTTTGATTACTCTAGTACCGCTGCGTGTTGCGTAATACATCTTTGGATACAATATCTACCTGCTCTTCTGATTGTATGTTACAGAAACATCGCCCCCACATAACCTTGTATAAGAAAAATTAGTGTAACATCTCATCTTTTGAACTGAATCTGTGGAACAAGCGAACTATTTCTTTTCCTGGTGCGTGCATCAAACTTTTGTGAACCGCAACCCATTTCTCTCTGATTATGCTTCTTTTGTCAGCAGATTTCATGTTTGTCTTATAATGTAACCATTTGTTGCTTTGTACCGCCTGTAATTCTGTCATGATCGCGCACATCCGAGCGTGTCTCTCACGAATGCGTTGAGAAATATACATTATTATCATTGTTACGTTCGTTCTTTCCATCAACGGTGTGACAACTGGAATTCCGAGGACTGCATTCCAATGTTCCACCGAATTCCAGCTTCTGCGAGCTTGAATGGATCAACCTAACCTCATTAATCTCTCAATCACCACATATATTTGCGTCCTATTGCTCAACTTCAGCCACGAATTGTCGTTGAGGGGCATTATGGATGACTGCGAATCTGATGACTGCCTGTCAGTGTTCTCATCGGCCGCAGATTTCATTGAAAACTGCCAGTATGACTGCTGGTTTTCAACCCCGTCAATACCTTGTGGAGTACCCATTGTCAAGCAAGTGTCCAAATGGTAATGTTATTATGATTCAAGATGTCTGAAGTATCACTGAGAGGCATATACCCAGTTAGTTGTTGTTATCACTGAATACGTATTTCGGTAACAGTGAATTTTAATCTATAAAAACCACTTTGGGCCCAAAAGGTATTGTACCCATGGCTTACCAGGTGAAAGTAAAACTGGGAGAAACGTTTTTTCCAACGATTGTCGGTCTGTATGTTGACCAACGTCAGACTTCTCTGAGACCCACCTGTGCTTACTGAGATGTTTTACCTTGTCATTACTTCATTGTTAGACCACCGAGTATCACTCTTGATGGTCCACGATTGTCTGACCACAGATCGTCAGTGTGGTCCAACGGTAATGTACTTTGGGCCCGAAGTATGCACGATGACACCCCAAGGTATTTTTAATTAGTGTTTGCCCACTTGTTCAAGGACATCACAAACTTTTCACTCTGTTGTTGGCGAACATAGCTTCGTATATCCTACCATGTCTTACAGTGATGTTTATTTCCGCCACCACGTACTGTTGCAACCACAGCCTGTCGAAAGATCGTGCCTCTAAGAACACTGGTTTTAGCGAATGTTGGCCAATATTTTCATCCTTAGACTTCAGCAAGACATATCTCTACGGCCAGCCATATTTCACTGTTAGTCCCGGGTGTCTAGTGATTCTCCGAATTATGCTCCGTTTACCCGCAACGTCTGTCGATAAGGTGGATATGAAATGATGGCGTTTGTATTGCAGAGGGCGTTTATAGTTTCTGAGCCAGCTAACTAACTGATTCTCATCCGAAAACAAAACAATCGTAACGACGACTTTCCTATTAATGAGGTGCTTAGGTATTGGGAAGATTGAAAAACTAAGTGGAGGAAAAGAACAACAATCCTTGATATCGAATCCGCCAACTGTACAGGGTCCGAGATCAACGGTTCACCTGAACGCGATCAGATACAGATCAATCATTAACAGGAAGATAAGGCATCGGCAAAGTTAAGTTAATCATGAACAAAGATTCGATGGCGGGAATTAAAGACTGATTAACTGCGCGAGAACAAGTTTTGATAGGTTAATGGTATTGAGGCTTGGTAATGTATGAAAATTAACGTTGGTCGAAAGAACAATTTGTTGCGCGGGAAACTCGAAAGGCTGTATCAGTCCTTGCAAACAGGGCCTGCAATCACTACCAAGAAGGTTCCGAGTGGAGGAGAAGAACAGTCAGCAACAGAAGAATAATTGAAGGCATGGTGCGTGGTCACAAAGTTTCTAGCACGCGATCGTTGTAACACACTCGGCGCATGCAACTACTTTAACAGTATCTCGTATCTACCTAACTTCTGACCGCCCCGAGTTTACTGCAGACGTTCCAGGGTTGTCTGAACACGCGTGGTCATCGCCTCTCAAGATTCGAGTCGTCTCGGTCGCAAGATGCCTGTGGACTCGGGGAAATGTGTCGCCGTTTTACAGTAAGCCTTATCTGTCGTTTAGGACAATTTATTCATCTTGGCGTACAACTGAAGGTGCTTTAACGGGGAGAACCTGCCGTCAGCCCGCTTGCTATAGACTCCTGTAAAACCACCCAAAAAACGGGGGTACAGACCTAGTACAAAAGATGAGCACCCAGCCAAAACCGAGAATGGGGTTCTACAAATAGACACTGGTTTGGAGGGCGACTTGTCTTAGAGTGATTAACAATTTTCGACTTCGATTCATTGAAATTTTGCGTCAATAAGCATGACCATGGACTGAAAATGTGACCGTTCACATTCTTTAATGCAGCCAAAAGTTAACGAGAAGGGACTGTGGTATTCCTAGCTAGCACGTCGGATAGTCAGATGGTTTTTCAATTTTCCCTGCCTTCTTATTAATTCCTCAATGTCCATTATATGGAAGCGCATTTCTCCGCAGGTCTCTACCAGGTGTCACGAACGCCAATTATCGGCAGTCTCGTCAACGTCCTTCAATAGTGTTGAAGAAGATCGGTATAATATATGTCGGGGGGTGCAGCTAAATGTCTGTCCTGCTTTCTTCCAGAGCAGCTACTAGCGTTAACGCACACTGTTTACTCAGGCGTTTTCAATAGCTTAAGTGAACTGAACAACGTTAGACATTGAGTCCACTGCAGTCAACAGAGGAGTTTCATCGCCGCACACACCATTAGCATCAGGGATGGTAATTGGTGATCAAAGCATGAAGTACAAACTAGGTGAATAATATACATTTCAGCGGCAGTGCAATCATTTGACGCCGAAGTATAATTAACCTCATGCCACATCCATGACCTGTGTTCTGACAAACCTGGAGCCTATGGGATGGCATTCCGAGATCTTAAATGAGGGATATGGACAGGCGGAAAATTGGAAAACATACTAGTAACCATCGGTGAAGCCTGCGGCTGGCGAATTCAAATTGAAACTCGTCAGAATCACTAGGATTCATGATATAAGGAATGACCTGTTTTTGCTGGAATGGTACAAGTGAGAATCAATGTTGTCGTCGGAGAAACAACGACCATCAAAATGAGTCAACCGTCAGAGAAGTGAGCACTGAGCGGCATACTGTTGACGAGCTAAATTCAAACACGGTCAGCAAAAAATAAGCCGAACAGTGTTGTAAATTTGTTGATCCACA
Source organism: Paragonimus kellicotti (assembly GCA_014220965.1). Classification (NCBI taxonomy): domain Eukaryota; kingdom Metazoa; phylum Platyhelminthes; class Trematoda; order Plagiorchiida; family Troglotrematidae; genus Paragonimus; species Paragonimus kellicotti. The sequence continues at coordinate 2,274 of LOND01008917.1, read as the reverse complement.
AACTCAGAAAATTCGTCTCCATCGTTTGCATTCCTCCATTTTCCTCACCAACCTGACACTTGCTCCCACTACCTCACCCACCACGCTTAGCTTTATTGAGATAATGTGTCATCAACTGTCCTCGGTGCGAGTAGCTATTCTTTCCTAGCTTACTGGCGTGACGGCTGACCTTTGACTTCGCTGGTCCTGTTGAGCATCTGCTGATTCTGCTGTACGAGACTATCGCAGCGAACGATTGAGGTTTGTATTTTGTAACTACTGATGCATTTCTTCAATAGTACCGTAGAAATTGTTGGGTCCAATCTTGTTTTCATTTTTGGGATCCGTTTTTGGTCCACGCATAACTGAACGATCAGACGTGGGTCGTTGCAGTACACAATCTGACGAAACTTGAAATTTTGCTGATACCAGGTAATTCCGAACTCACGGAACCCAAGGAAGATTCCGGATGTGACAGGCAAGTCCACCACTTCTGTAGATGCTGTTTCAGTTTCTGGCTCATACGTTAGTCGTAGATCCACACGCAGTCTTAAGAGTTTGCAGGCTAAGTCTACGTTGTTGCTAGCTGAGCTTAAGGAACGTGAAGTCATAGCTTAGGTCGCATTAGAGCGTAAGCTGGCCCGGGCCAGAATGGAAGTTTGGAGGGCTAGATTGTTGCTTGATCTAGCTGAAGATAAGGATGCCTCACGTTGACGCTTACCCCGTGCGGGAGCGTTCAGCTGTTCGGGATGCTCAGGTGAAGCAGTATTTGAAGTATCACAGCGTAAAGCTAGTTCCGGAATTGCGGCCAAAACAGTCCGACGAGCATCCCATCCCAGCCCACCCACTGTATACTGTTCTGCCAACAGCCGCTATTCTTGACCTTTCTGAAGTTGAGTTGTGCTCTTTTGATGGTGACCCCATAGATTACTGGAGTTCGTTCGGCAAGTTGAGTGTTATGTCGAAGGGAAGGTATCAGATGACGCTCAACGGATGTTGTATTTGTTACAGCACCACCGGTGTCGTGCAGAAGAAGCCAGTAAGTGGGCACAACTGGCAAACGTTACATTCGGTAAGGTTGAGGGTAGTGAGGTCACTATTCTCCTCGGTTGCGACGTGCCCGAGGTGCATTGGCTCCTAGATCAATGGCTAGGGAGATGTAGACAACCATGTGCGGTGAGAACGATTCGGTTGGATGTTGTGCGGACCTTTGACTAATGAATGCCAGACGAAGGCGTCCGTCAACTGGCTGTCACAGGACGTTCCTACGTTGGTGGACCAGATTCGTGTCTTATATGATACTGAGTTCAATAATACGTCACCGAATGGCCCCACACTTTCCAGAGAGGATTCGGTGGCTTTATCACTAGCACAGCCGTACGCGCTGGACGCAGACAATCATCATTAAGTGCCTCTTTTTTTTGAAACTGTGAGCACCTCACTTTTCCTAACAACTACAGAATGGTTCAGAAACGTTTGTCCTACTTGAAAAGTGGGTTTAACCGTGATGCACATGCCTTCTCGAAGTACGCAAACGTGATACAGCATCACATTAAACGTGAATATGTTGAAAGGGTCGCACAAGCCTATGTGGATGAAAGCTACCCGCACCGATGTTACCTGCCACACCTAGACTGTACTAAACTCTAAGAAACCAGGGAAGCTCAGAGTAGTCTTTGACTGCGCGGCTAAATACCTGGGACTGTCCCTGAATGACAGGGCTGCGTCAGGGCCCTGACTTGACTGCGAACCTGGTAGGCGTAATGCTACGAGTTTGCATGGAGAAATTGGCACTTTCGACGGATGTCGAAGAGATTTTTCTGCAAAGATGCAGCCCCGATCGTGACCGAGGTATGTTCTGGTTTTTGTGGCGCCCCGAACATGACCTTGCAGGAGATCCAGTAGGTTACAAAATGGCTTCGCATCCTTTCGGCGCTACTTCCTCACCCTTCTGTGCGAGTCGTGCATTACGTCGTACCTCTGAGGACTGTGGGTCGTTGTATGAAATTTCCATTCGCAAGTCAGTTCGGATGAATTTTTATGTTGATGACTGTCTAGCTTCGGTTTCCAACGCGGAGATAGCAAAACATTTTGTGAGAGAGGTTTTTGACAAGTTAACAAGACGAGGCTTCCGGCTGAGAAACTGGGTTTTGAATGACCGTGAGGTGCTGGTATCAGTACCGACCTCAGAGCTCTCACTCTCCCTAGTAAATATTGCAGCCAAATCCTTAACAACAGAACGAACTCTCGGTATCCAATGGGACGCTGAAACAGATGAGATTCGCTTGAGCCGGC
>LOND01008916.1:7442-18443 GCA_014220965.1 Paragonimus kellicotti | reverse complement strand
TAATGAATTCCATTCGACATATTGCTTGAGCAAGTTCAAAGGTAAAAGTTTTGAGCTCAGAATATATCATCACTGCTCAGTTGGCGAGGCACTGGTCATGTCTGGAAATGCTGTTGCTCTGGCTGCTTCAAACCTAACCAAAGACCAGATGTTTCGCTAATGAATCTCTTCTATAAGAGTTTAGGGTCAATAAAGCTTTACTGACACCCACCGAACACTCTTTTAAAGCTCCCATGAATGCTTGTATTGACCTGACGTGTCCGTCTGTGACTTACTTAATCTGTTTCGTGGCACAAAATCTAATGCGGTTTAATGTATGGAATTTATCCATGTTTGGCAAACAGGGTACATTTGGTTGTGTTTAAGATGTATGAATCATGTGTGCATCGGGAAATGCTGTGAGCTAAACACAAGTTTGGTGAAGCATCTAATCTTGACAAACTGCTACAGGATGTGAAGTTTTCAATAACATCGGTGGCTTTATGAGCTGAGTAGATAGTGACAGGTGAATTGGCATATTTGTCAACTTAGAGGAGACCAAGTGGTGAGAAAGCTGAACACTTACTTCCAATGGATTTCGTTTGTTTATCTAGACTAACTGCTCAAGTAAACCGGCCTTGACGGACGGATCACTTACGATGAGGGATGTGAGGTGTAATCTCAGTCAGTCCTTTATCGTGCGTAGAACTCGGAGGGAAAACTGAGTCAAGATACTGGAGAGTTTTGGAACTAGGTTGGTTTACAGAGCCCGCGACCAAACATATATCTCATGGTTGTCTGCTCATCACGCATAGTTGCTCATTGGCACAGAATTATTGAGCCAACGAACCATATTTCTACTTCAAACAGATATTCGACTGTCTTCGAATAGAAGTAAAGATGGTTAACCGTAAGGACCTGTTATTATTAACAGTTGCGTACGTGGGATTAAATGTAACGGTTGCTGCCCAGATTGTTTTGGATAGAAAACGTGTGTGCTCAAAACATGGAGGAAGGGTTATCAATGCATGCTTAAATCAAATTGAATATTAGGTTATGAATGTAGTCTTCAATTGCTGGTCCGCACTTTAGACAATGTTTATTCGGCCGAGATCAAAAGTATTCAGGTGATTAAGCGAAAGTTTACGAATACACAGCAATTTTTAGTTACAGACACCAGTGAAAGTACGAAAACCATGTACGCTGTTACTAATAGAGATGACTGCTCTCTTGATAACTGATCAAGGGTAAATTGACTCCTATTAGTGGCTGTTTGATTATTCTCTTCAGTAACAACAGAGTCTGTTGAAAGATCGAGATTACTCCCATTTCCATACTAAGTAACAACTTAAGCATCTCTAATCAAACCTGACAGTTTGAATGTGCTTTTGCACTTCCTCAATTCGGTACGGATCAGCAACTCGATTATAAACTTGACTTAACTGGAAAGAACAAAATTGTTAAGCCATCTTCGGTGTAGGTGGAATAACTCCTGAAAACAAACTATTCTCCGTACTGTATCAATTCTAGCAATTTATGTGAACCCAAAACTCCCGTTTAATTTCAAAGCTAAACCAGTCGAAAGATAGCCAGTCATCTTGTACCGTTTGCGCATGACGTCAACTCAACCGATTAACTAATGGTGGTCTGAACATTAATTATAATCGGCAGCTAATCACGTGCCTTGAACTTTATGTAGGTGATATATAATAAACCTGATTACAGTTCACTGAAATTTTAAACGCTTTTGACGCAGTATTTTCGTTAGATAAATTACTCATTCATCGACTAATTGAGCAAAGCCTGCAAATGTTCATACGTTCACTTGTTCGTACTTCTTTTCATATATATATAACTGAACGGAGCCAACGAAATGATGCCTGAACGTTCATCCTACATGACTACCCTGATGTTTTCAGACTCGGTTGAGAATAACATTGTTTCAGATTTCTAATTGTGTAAAGTCATGGATGACCCGAACGTGTTTGCTAACTACATCTAAAATTCGATAAATTTAAAAGCATATTAATCTCTGTTCAGTTGGTATTGATAAGTTCTCAAAGGACTCAGTGATCCACGAGAATCTCTGACTGCTCTATGTAGAGGATGGTGGGCAACACTATGAAACCCTGTGGATCAGCAATACAACCAAACCTCGCTGGCAGCACGACCTCTCCGTTCCGCTTAACTCGCGCTATTAGATTAGGTGACGGTCTTGAGGACGTATTTACCAAACTAAACAAGATTATACAAGGTAAAATAGCATATGTATTATATAACTAATGATCAACATTCGCAAGAAGCGTACAACCAATTTCGTCGTTGGTGCCATTCATGAGGTATACGCGTCTGCTCAACTCCGATCATACATCTTACCATTGAAAAAGCATATGCTCAACTTAGAATGCTACATAGTATCTTGAGGCACATTGTGTTCATACACAGTTCCAGCAAGTGCTCTTAGAATCCACTGTGAACTACAGATTCTTTTGAGGCCAAGAAAACCGGTGCAGCTAACCCTCAAGTAAGTCATTAGCTACAAATTTCGGAATATTTTCTTTTTCAATTTGTAGGTTCAGATTATACAACTGTCAAACGTGCACACCAGATTGCAAAGTGTAGTATACAATGCATCTAACAGTAAAGACTGCAGACGTTAGAAATTATTACAAGTAAATCAAATGAAAGTTGATTCCAGTGTTGTGGAAGCCATTCTGCAAAATATCGCGCTAGTTTCTGCAGATTTATCTCTTTGTTTTCCTCGCACAAAAAATGCTATGTTTGATCCATTGTAGCTGTTCGTTCACTGTCTTAAATTCTCTTGTTTGTTAATCTGTAACATCTCACATTACATTATTGGTCCACAAACAGGAATATTTTCACTTTCTTTACATACAAACCACTACCAATTGAAGTTATCGACAGCGCAGTACACTGTAAAAAACTGTGAACGTTTTGAGAAGTATCGTTGTCTAATTCGTACTATTGAGAATATACCAATTGCTAGTTTAGTAATAAATCTGTTTTCTACTAGTTTCATACTTGTCCGAGAGTTGACACTGGTTCACTTCATCATCAATGTTTATTTTTAAAAGAAATACCACTGATAAGAAATTTTATTGTGTAATCATATTTGTGAGACTTAATAAATACTGATTAGTTATTCCGCTGCTTATCAACTAGACCAGATTTTGGCTGTGTTTAAGCCAATAACAAACACGGCCTATAAGGGCTAATAAGGGCTAATCCCACAGTGCGAAGAATGCAACTCCCAGCTATAAATGCTGAATGACTGTCCACTTTACTCATGGTCCACAGCTGTTACGTGTGTGGTGAGCTAACTGTCCTAATCAGTCTGTGCGTAGGTAGTCATGAGGAGGGGAGCGATAAAACGCTGCGCTCTAAGGTTTAGGATTATCCGTATATGGTGTATAGAAAAAGCAAGTAACACACATGTTTTGTTCAGTCATTCTAATGAACCCGCTGAGGTAATTGATTCGAGGTAGGTGTTATTATCGAGGTTTAACTGTATCACTTCAAAAGCGAACACCAAACAACAGATTTCGCCGTATATTCTTATTTAATGAAAATGTTACGGGTTAGTCAACTTGAATATGAGACCTGTCTGTTGAGCGTTACAGATTTCTTATTAGATCCACAAGCTCCTGTCAATCGAGAACATTCTATCATTCATCGTTCATACAGCTTGTAAAGACAAAACATGAATGCATTTACATATAAACCACTAATCTACTGATAAAAACTTGATATGCATATCACATAGCTAATACTCATCATTACACATGACATTGGAAACCACTCTGATATAGCTGTAAAGTTATCATTATATTCGTGTCAATAAAGTCATACTAAGTGCTAAAAAGGTGATTACATTTATAAAATAAGCTGTCGATGAACTAATTTGCGCTTCACCTTCGACCAAGGTATTTAAAACCGACAAGATTAAACATCGTACAAAACTTACCAATATGATAGGCGTCAGTTAACGCTAGTACTAGCACACAGGCTAAGAGACCAACTAGAACAGCACGAACCGGCGAGCAGAACATTCTTCTATCGTTAGTTAGGTGAGCTAATCTCATTTACTGATGGTGCTCTTTTATACAGATCCACCGACCAATTGTCTGGATAGGGAGTGTAAGATAAACACACTTGGTATCATTACGTGTGCTATGAATCACAGATACTGACACGTTAGATATGCATTTCTCGTCAGTCCTGTCAAGTGAATCCAGAGACATGTTCTACCAATATCAACTCATTTGTGCGAAACACTGCAACATGAAGACATGCACCACTGGATGTTAGCTTGTCATTTCATTTTGTACTCAATGATTAATATTATCTATTGCCTTTAGGGAGTAGTCACAAAGGGAAAAAATAAGATTATAGCACTGAGCAGAACATAACTTCCTGGAATACAGTTTCACAGAAATCCGACACTTACGTCTAGGCAGGTTTTGTTCATTTCAATTTTGACAAACTAACTTGAATGTGTGCGTTATTTTACTGCTATTCACAACACTTCGAACAAAATGTTATCAATTGGTTAAAAAGTCCCATAGTATTTATCGGAAAAACAATATAGAGATCAGACTCGTTCCGATTATTCATCATTAGGTCAAACATACTTTTTACGAAAAACTGATGTTAGGTGAAGCGATAAAAAAACAGAAGTGAATAATCGATCCGTGTGCGAACAATAGCGCCCTGTTTAAACCTTGCAATTGACATCACCGACCATTCACACTATGAATAATCAGATTGCCAAGGCTCCGAAAACAACAACGTATCGAACAAAAACGTGTTTTCTGTGGTTGATCATTAGGTTAGTTACAACACAAAAAACATGAGACCAATAAAAAGGGTGAGTAACCAAAATTGGCCAATACAGGTTATGCGTGTCAGTTGTCAGTTACGCAATCATTGTTCCAAATTGTAGGCTTGGTTGAATGTGGGTAAGAGGAGTATCCACACGAACTTCTTCTGAGCGTATCGGGGATTAACAGACATGAGGTGGTTAGAACATTCACTTTGACAGTTTCATTCCGTTAAATCAAAAGCTAAACCTTACAGGATGACTGACGGGTAAGGGACTAAAGATCTATACCCTGACACCTTACAGACTGAGCTAAATTTTACACAAGAAGTGTTCATGCAGCATGGCTACCCAATACATTTATTTCAGAAGGCGATGCAGGTGATAGAGTCTGAACCCAACTCATCTTCTGTGAATAAGAAACTTGCGTTTATTAGTCTTCCTTTCAAGGGAGACCCCATGGCCGAAGTTATCTCAAGAAAGCTCAAAAAGTCAGTCGAAACAACCTACTTTGCCGCTCAACTGTACGTACGTACGTTAGTAAGTCAACTCGAATACAGAATTCTACGTTCTACAACCAGCTGTTGTGTGTATCCGTTTGTTTGCTCGTGTCGAGTGTCATTCTGTCAGTAAGAAAGATGACTTTCAGATTGTCTACCGAGTGCCAAGGAATCGATCAAAAATGGTGAGATTCCGAATGTTGACCGTTGCCGAGGCCATTAGTATCCGATTGCTCAGAAGTTCGTGCGGACTCTTAATCTCCACGGCCCACAATCAACCAAACACGCAGTCCATAACCTCTATTGACCGATTTTATTACTCACCCTGGTTACTGTTCTCATATTTGTTGTGTTGTAATTAGTCTGATGATCAAACACAGAAATCTCGTTTTTGTTCACTACCCTGTTGCACACATGACCAGTGGGTATTTTCGAAGGAATTTAACAATGTACCGGTTCCATTCGTATTGCAGTGATAACGTGATTGTTTCAAAAATCGTTGTTTCTGTGTTTATCTATGACGTTGTTAACCTTGACTGAACTTGGCACCTGCTTTTTCTGCTTCACCTTGACAACACCGTTGCATATAAACCTTATGTATTTGTTTCATACTAAGCACTACACACATGATCGCGGTCTTTGCATTCAAGTAGGCTTTTCTATTAGCCTATTTCGAAAGGAAATAGCAGACTCGAGTTTCGTTCTTGTTATAGTTCATAAGTAGTCCATATCCTTATCCAAACCGGAATTCGCACTGCGACCTTCATGCTTTTAAAACCAGCTTGTTAATCACAAGTTCACAATCTGCATGCCCGAATGATCACCACAACCTTGTGCGAATAGTCATCATTTCACCTGATCTTTATATATTTGGCCTGATGATGAATAAATAAAAATGGAATTGTTTGCCAGACCATTCCTGTGATATTATCCATTCTTCTAACCTAATGAGGTCCTAATTAATTTGGTCAGACATGATCTACACCTACACTGGACCATTCTGGTATAGGTTGTGTTCTTATTCAATCCGCACTCATCGACCTGTACGTCGACCATTATGATTTGATGCCTATATTAGCCAACAATATTTTTATCACACCCGAACCTAAACCAGTATGTTTAATGTGTCCTACAAAGTTTACTAATAACTCTACTCGCTCCTTTAAAGGCGATATACTAAACAGTGAACAGCGTGTTGTTTCTGAGAAAGGGAGATGAGAACTAGGTCACAGTCCTGCCGTGTCTACTTCACGAGTTTCAATAAAACCTACAGGTTGGCCAGTTTCCGTCGTCCTCATTGATGCAAACATACTGAACCGTATGTTCTCTGCGATGCCTTGTTGAGCTCATATCAAACAAAATACACGGGACCTTATAATGATCTAGCCAAGTACTTCATAAGTTGACGAAGCACCCATCGCACCCAGCGTTGCTCAGTGCAACGGCTAGTGGCTTAAAAAGTGGTACGACGGTCAGCTAGTGACATGTTTACGAAGTATGCAAGTTTAGCCTTGTTCAGTGAAGCACAGTCAAAGTACCCAGGATTTTGATTGGAAACATCCTATAAGTTAACACTGCACCCCTTTCATTAGTGTACTTGCATCTGTAAGAATGAGTGACATTCCAAATGAACACTGCTTGCAGAGAATGCGAGGCAGTAATGCGACAAAGTGTATCACATTCATTATTATTACAACTCCATTTGTTCTATCTTAATCCACCTATACAGTTCATGAGGATGTGACAATATCGATACAGACACCGACAGTAAAATCCGACATGCAGATAGTTGGCCACAACATATCAACATAACTGCTGATAATTGAAACCGAGCAACCTGGTTAGGAAAGATATATATGTGTACTTGTCATTATCCCAATCAGTCCTAAGTATTACTGAAAAACTTTGTCGGTTATACTCCTCATGATTCTGTGTTCGTTGTATATTTATTGTTTACTGGCATTCTTCATGCACCACCGGTCTAATGATATTTGTTGACGTCAGTAGAACCGGAAAATGGGAAAGACGTCTGGAAATATGAATCTGTATAGCACCAATGTTGTCATAACATAATCGTTATACGCTGATTTTAGATTGTGCGTGATGACCGACTGTAAACATTCACCTTCATTCTTCTGGCAGTAGTGTTCGAGTTGCTCAATCTTCTTCATAGATCACATAATAACCATCCTGATTAGCCTGGTCAGTAGATATATATCTATCGGGATAGACGTGCCAGTAAAGAAACTTCCATAGAACTACTGCAAATGAACATGGAAATATCATCTGTTAAAATAACTGTTAAGGCTCGTGGTGATGCCTTTCCTTCTATTTTTAACAGAAGTCTGGCAAATTGGGCAACTATACAGGTCAGACGTCTTATGTTATCAAAACACTAGCAGCACTTTCAGCAGAGGGCTTGGCGTTGAGATCCTTCTCTCTGACAAATGTATTACTATGAGTTCTTCTCACAACGGCTGTGACAGTCCTTCTCCCTCATGGGCGGTTCAGTTTCGTCCGTTCTTCTCATTTCTCTAATAGTTTCGAATGCTTCTTGTGAAAATTTTAATTTGATCATTGTGACCAAGTTTGCAATTCTCGTTGAATATAAATTGTAGATTTTAATTGCCCGGTATATCAGATAATGAACACAACCTATGACAGTTTTGGTTAATTCTAAATATCTAATTTTTAAACTCACTTTTGTTGCGTGGTTCGCATTGCCTGCGAAATATCCGTTTCTTTTAATTACTAGAGCATGACTACTTTATCTTGTACGATACTGTAATGGTTAAATCGAACCGCCCAACTTAAAACGTCATCTGAGTAAATGTTGCTTATTTGTGAAAAGTTTGCCCGAGTAAGCGAGGAGTCTAGGTTAGAATAATGGCCTTGAACACCACTTCTCCGCCGTATAAGTGAGTTAGGATATTTCGATTACCTGTCGACGACTAGCGAGCTAGCATCTATGCTACAATGAATTAGTCCACTTTATCGGTGTCGACGGCGATAAAACGGCTAAATTCCGATTAGCGACGAAATCATTACTAACCGGTTGGCTAATTCAGTCTGACTTTGGAGTTCACAGCCAGATTGAACAAGGCAGCTATTATTTGACTTGTCGAGAAGGTCGAACAGTTCTGCATTCTACTCTCAAATGCGTGTAACTAAACGTTTACGATCAATGGTGAGATGGTGTGAGATCAACGTATGATGGTGCTGTTATGAGAATACTGATGAGCTCCTACAAAAGCGAATCCCAAATACAGTGCTGTTAATCAAAGAATAACCGACGGATGGCACATCCAAATGTGCAGACGAAAATCAACTAGCCATGGCGATCAGTGTATTTTGATTTATTAAACGTATAAGCCCGGACCAGTTGGTTAGTTATTGCCGCAGGTTCTGATTAGGACTGGTACCTGGTCCGTGCAAAACAGTGCACTGAATGTCAGTCGGTCAAACAGCTGCTCAAAGCCACACCCAACTGTGACCTTTTGATACACATAAGCTGGTTTGGCTTATACATATGCAACGACAAACACAAAAGACCGTCAGCCTTTTGAGCCACCAACTGTTAGCTTGTACAGCTCACGCACAGTCTAAGTAACCTTGGTTTTTTGTGAGTCTTGATTATAACCAGAGCTTAATCATTTCAAAACAGTGTCTGTACGGTCATTTGGTCAAGCAGTAGTCCTAAACAGCATACAGCAGTGACCTCTAAGTAGCACAGATCAGTCCAACACGAAACCTTATAAGTTTCTGCTTCGTTTTCAGGTACTTGTATTTTGAATAAGCAGGAGAAGAAAGGGTTGATCAAGGTATTTAGGCCACCTGTTTAACTCTTCCTCCTGCTGTGCAAAAATCTGAAATTAAGCATGTTTTTGGGATTAAGATACACTTCCTAAACGAACATCGGATCAAGCAACCATGAACGATGGATCGATTGAGGATCGACGTGATATGTATGACAAAGTGACGGTTACTTCTGCGGAAGTTACATTCAAATACAGTGGTTTTAAATCCCAAAAATCGTCGGTTTATTCATTCTGTAGAAACAGTTCATCAAATCCGACAGCAATGGAAACGGATAGGTGAGACCGCAGCACACTAGCGAATTGTTCCAGAAGCTTACGTGGTAAACATACAACATATTGTTACAGCTACCGGTAATCAGTTCTTTAGTTTTATGTAAAGATAAGTTTACACAAACAATCAACTAGTCCCATCCTGAAAATAGATCAATTTCAAGTGGGCTAGAACGGTTTTCTTGATTCAGTTCAATTTGAAGGAAATTTACTGAAGATTGAAATAGACCATCAATGTGACTATCTTTTATACAAGGCCAATAAACGCGTGTGTGTACCGTTTGAATGAACGAAAGAATAGGATTCGAAGTTATCGGAAACATGGAAAATGGTGAGGCCTGTTGGAATGTGTCAAAAACCATTCACTTTTTGGTAACATAAAGAGTCGGTGCAGAGTCATCATCTTCAGGACAGTTAAGGAGGTCCTGACCTTGAAAGAGCTTGTGTTATTTTGACAGCCTCGATCAACAAGGCTTAACCTTACTATATATGTTTTCTAAAAAGGGCTCATTCTGGAGTATTCTTTCTGCATACGAATACGCTATGTCTATCTGCTTTTCGTTTTCTCAGGTGGCTGTTTCAACCGTCAAGGAGCACTGAACAGAAAATACAAAACAACTAGCATGAACTCACCATGATAGGAATGATATTTTGTTCGTAAAGTGATTTGAATTTTTCTAGGATGTTGTACCTGTAGGCCGAAGCGCAACAATCGTTAAATATCTAGCTACTTGAACAGACAATATTGATTGCATATGTTCTCGTAGTACGTCATTTAAGTTGTATCCACTGGCAGTGTAACCCGTAAAGATCTCCTCACTCTTTTCAGTTGACAAGATCATATGCCATTCAGATACTCACACACCATCATATTGCTGCTTGGGAATGCTAAAACACTCATCCTTAGGACCTCAAGTCTGTTCATCCAGCTGTGGGGAAAATGGGAATAGGTGAGTCAATCTTTGACGGTCCTAATGCCACGTCGGACGAAACTTTGTTGAAACAAATTAACTGCAAACCTGAGTATTGAGCTGTGTAAAACGAAGTTCACATAGTCGAATGGTTCCCAAAAGGAGGACAACACATATAACCAAACCTGTTTCATTCCCTTTGAATGAATCGAAATTCAGTCAAGACAGAGACAAATGTACAAGTAGCAGGAATTCAGCATTGTGTTTTTTCATGTCAATTGCAAACCAATCGATCGGTTCGAATCGTCTGCTTTCGACTTTCTGTCCAACAGTATGGAAACGGTTACACTGAGAAACCTGGGGATAGAACGAAACGGCGATTACAGGTCGTACCCACCGTCGAAAAAGCAATCAACAACCATCAATTAATAACTGCTAGAAGTTGTTCATTTATTGGCAAAAGGTTGATTATAAAAACTTTTATGTTTGAGCACAACCACAAGCGGAGGCTTACATTTTGTCAAACATTTTACACATGCTATCTTGCCGAAAGTCTGTATAACATACAAAATTGGCCTCGTATTCAACAAACCAAATATCCTCCCTCGATTTGTACTGCAAGTGCAATAAATAACCTGTCATTTGGGGTAAATTATCAACTGGCAAATTCTCTTTGTTACTGT
>LOND01008910.1:7713-19829 GCA_014220965.1 Paragonimus kellicotti | reverse complement strand
ATGGAACGAAACTGTCAAATTGAATTTACTGACCACTATAAGTCTGTTTTCTGTACATTGTTCGTTGGATTGAGCCATCTTCTCTTCTTATTGTGCCAACATCCAAAGAATTTATCCGGTCGTTGTTGTCTGACTCCTTGGGCAATTTTCTACTCTTCCGAGATAATGTTGAACACAGTTACAGTGCATAACTACTACTGGGTTTATTATTCTTCTGACTACTCATTACTCAAGGTTTGTTCAACAGTTTGACGTATTATTCCTCATTCGTTGGTGATCAGTTCGAGGTGACACCGAAAACGATTAACAGTTCAGATTGTTCACGTCAAACGCATGCCACGTATGAGAAGTTTGTTCAATTGTTCCGTTTAAAAGGTAATACTTGTCCATTTGTTAAAAGTATGAGGCGGACAAAAATAATAACTAGCTAGAATAAAGAACATGCCCTCGAAGATTCCCAAAATTGGTTGATGCGAACTGTACCCCTATTATAAACCAGTCCATATAAGTTTATGGACTAATTTACGCAACTTCCAACAAAACATGAGTAACATACTTTTGGCGTCATTAATCAGTGAAAACTCATGTTTGTTTCTTGGACCATGCAACGGAACCAAGGTAGTGATAAACGCTGTCGCAAATCGGATTCTTTTACATCCTATTAGCAAATCCATGTCACAAACATTTTGGGGAAAGCCCATGCTGCCTCACAATCATTCAGTTTATGAGTCTGGTTCTTGAATTTCTATGTATATATAACTAATCAGACTTGAATTGCTGTCACCAACGCTACACCTAAAGTGGAATTAAAAAGACGTTAATGAAGTAAATACCATGTATCTCTAATAATCTGAAACAGATATGCTAGATTACATAACAATATAAGCAGTGACACTAATACCAAGCTTCCCAGCACCTACGCTGCTAATTACGGAGTATGGGCTCATTTGAGAGCGCCTCCAAACAAAGTTGTATTTGGTCTGGTCTGTAAACCAGAACGCCCTTCTTTAATAAGGGTTAATGTCATTTGGTTCACAGGGTGGGCCTTGATCATGTTCAGACTACGAGAGTATCATATCTAGTCTAGTTTAATACAGCCAAACTGGGTATGATACTTATGGTGGTTAGTGGGTTTGAGTAAAATTTGCTTGAGCCAACAAAACCTGTATAATGGGACTAGTAATCTATCAGCGATAACCTGTGATTAGCGTCGGCAGTAGCTGGTCACGATTCCCATCTGTATAGGAATGGTTCCTGTTGAAGGATGTGTGATATACACGTCTCAGGCAAATGGAGCCACATTTCATTTAGGTTATTTTGATTTAAGCTTACCGATCTCCATGCGTATATGTCGAAAGAGAAGTCGCAAAAAAAGTTACTAATGGGTAACCCAGTTCAGATAGTATATTTGGAGATCAACTCGAAAGTTATCGCATTGATTTGTAGAATAGCTAGGTTTGGACCAGTTCGCGAGATTTATCGCGTTTTTCGACTGATCTATCGTATACCTGAGAAACTAAGCTGACGTTTACTGAAGTATATTACTCGTCGGTGGTTGCATCAAACTAGATTTTTTGCTCACCTGTATGTTTGTTTCCAGCATGAAATGATTCACATCCTCTGACTGTAGGAGGTGGAACAGATAAACCTTGTTATTCCTGTCATTCTCAAATTGCATAACGCACCGGTGTTCCGAAGAGTATCCAAATCAGTGGGAAGAACAGGTGTTAACTTCTGTAAGAGTTAGTCGTTCGTGAACCTGAACACATACGCACCAAATGTTCTCAGTGCGATGTTTTCATCTCGACACGCTTACAGTGTACACTGATTTGTCAGTAATCAGTGATTTCATTTAATCCGTGCTGTATGAAAAGTTTCAAAACTGTCTATCAAAACTACAACTTTATCGTACAGATGTAGCAAAAACAGTGTTATTACGGATTATTTTTGAAGTTTCCAATGATTGCAGCTGACTACCTGGACTCGTCATTAAACCAGTTTTCCTATTCCACTGTTAACAAATTTAGAAAGAACAAATGAAGCCCGCGGTTACTTACTGTGCACTTTTCTAGAGGTCTTCATTTGTTCAATAGGTAATCATATATGATAATTAACAAAACTCATACTACTCTGATCTAAAAACTTTCCGTCCTATCTTGATGAACGCAGGGTCATTCACCCCGAAAAATTATCCACCAGTTTCACACAGTCACTGTGACATTCTGAACGTTAATGAACATCGGTTCAAAAATTCACCTACAGGTTTTATAATCGTTCTCAATGCACTCATACGTGCATCACGAACATGTGTGATAGCTCATACAACCTATTTTGAAATTACAAACGAGCATAAATTCAAATTGGCAAATACTGTCACATGTTTTCGATCCAATCCAACGAACAACGAAACCCCTGTGCCTCGTTTGGTTCTTGCTGTTTCCTGAAAAATGTCAACATATTTGTGGCCAGTGGTCTTTAATCAAGTGGCATGGACTCCCTTTCTGTAAGCAGACTGATTATTCCTCCTAGCGAAGCAAAGAGTAAACGTTGGGAATAACTTGTTATTGATTGAACAGAAGTTGAAATAGACTACAGCTTTACGGCACAACAGCTTTTACTGTGGCAACTAATTAAATAAGAATGCAAACGGAGACATTGTTTGATGCTGGTTTTTGAGTAGTCATGTGGTTACACTGACATACTCACATTTTGTGTACGTTTGAAATTCCTCTAAGAAAAAATGATGGTTTGTTTCACGTTATGTTATTCCACATGAGTTTACTACAGCTCATAATTCGAATACAGCAAGAATAGAAAACATGAAACGAACTACAAACATTCATTTGCATAGGGATTCCGTACAGATGTGTAAAAGTAAACTGGACCTACCAAGTTAGTTGTACTTCAATAAGTAGTTCCTTTTGAACATAACATTTGCATTTTTACTTATTGGCAGTGTTTGACAAACGTACGTTTTTGCGTACGAACAGGACCGTCGCTGACTTTGTTTGTTCCGAATATGTGACGCATAACAATGGATGTTCATGTCTTGTGTTGCCATTTATTGGCTCCTGACTTGGCAGTGGAGACGGTTTCACACCCACTTAGAAAACTTTCCGCCATCTTCATTTGCTATTTTCTTTCCGTCAATTCCATTCACGAAAACTGCACTCACAAGCACATTTGGTTAAACAAGTCGCAGCATGCTCAGCTTTATATCTAACTAACTAAGTTAGTTATAAGTTACATTAGTAAGACATTACTTGACGACCGTTCATTCTTACCAAACGAATAAAACATATCGTGTCCTCTCAGTATTTTGCCATTTTGACGAATCCACCAGAACGTGCCTTATCTCTTCCACTCAGAAACCACGATACATCTTTTTGGTATGTACAGCGATAAGCGAACTATTGATTTTTCCATTCTCTCCGATAAACACCGCTCAGTTCTGCCGTAATGTCATACATTTCCATGTTGCGCAAATAGCTCTGACCTGGTTTAGCCTTGAGAAGCTAACTAGCTAGTTTTAAGCATATATTCTACGAAATCAACATGCCATTGTGACGTGAGACAATTTTGGTAGTACTCACGTTTGTTTCACTTTGAGGGCTTAATGATATGTTAAGAATATATCCAAAGTGATGGTATCTGCAAGAACAATTGTATTGATGTCACTTGCATCTGACGCCCTTCCTAAGACTGCGTGATTCAGGTTGGTTAAACATACGCTGGATGCCATAACAGCATTTTAGATTCTCCGTTGATTTCAGACCTCTCTGTAGCGGCGGGCTTTTGCTGAGTAACAGGCTGGCCCAAGTTCATCACCATGAGGTGTGAACGTGAACGGATCAGTGTTACACTCGGTGGACAACTGTATGACGTGTCTGCCAATAAAGAAATTTGTAATCGTGTACTGCGATGTGTCGTATATAGAGTGCCTTACGTCAATCAGAATTTCACAATTATTTGGTTAGGATAGTTGGCCTCAAAGTTGAAGAAGCTATGAAAGCACTGCGATGAAGTGACTGATTGAAAGATCTTGCATATATTAGTGCGAATTTGAATTTTCGGACCATATATGCTCTTTTGTTCCAAACCACTTTTGTATGGACAAACGAACTGGTGACTGAATTAGTCGGAGAACACTTAAATCAATATCAAAGTCAAGAATGTGTTCATCGTGTCTTCGAGCATTTGCAAACATTTCTCAATGTTCTGATTAACGGCTCCTACCGAAAACCTGAGCGTCTTTATATGAATGACACAGTGGTCTTTCCAACAGAAAACTAACTCAAGCGTCGTGTGACACGAACGTACTTAGCTGGATGATTCAACCAGTGCTTATCCGCGTTTTCGTTGTGCCCATTTTTGAGACGTTATCCATCATCCCAGCCACAATAAAGATTATCGTCAAGTAATTTTCTCTCTCTAGTAATGTTATGACTTCATTTATTCAACCGGGAAACGTACATATTCGAAGGAATATATTCAGCAAAGAAATGTGTAAACTGTCAGGAGTTAGTATTGTTTTATTGCCTAGTGTATAGGCATGCAAACCGCCGTTGGTAAAATAGAAACATCGAAAAAAACAGTTTGAAAATGGGGAAATACATCAGATTACACGAAACTGTACTTTTGCTTATAGTTATTTAATGAGGTGAACCAGAAATACTTTTGATCGAATTCGGAAGTATCCCTGATATTTGATTATTTCAAAATCTAATCTATTCACCTATCGGAAAACTACCACTTGAACATTGCCACAAGTATTCTATCACTTAGTTTAACTGTAACCTATGTACTTGTTAAAGAACTAAAGTTTTCAAACAACCTCCTCGTTGTTGATGAAATAATTGTAATGTACCAATTTGTGTCAACGTAAGATTGTTACAACTTGTAAATTTGTGATCACAGAGTCAGCATAAAATGATGGAAGTAATAACCCAAACCGAAGTGATAATCACTTTCATTGCCAATGTAATGGATTAATTCGATTGATGAAAATGGCAAATAAATTGCTTCTTGACTTCGCTCTGTATGCACAGAAAGGACTGTTTGTTAAGGTGGACCGAATACCAAACCGGCTTTCATAGATCACAGTAAGAACTTGTGCGCGGTTGTCAATTCGAGAATAATTTTTGTTTGGTTGAATGACTTTTGTATACACAGAACAGATAGAACATAATATGTTTATGCTCGAAGCCCATCGTATGACTAAAATGACGGTCAGTAAACAGGAATAGAAAACTTACACTCATGCCTGAACATGGTTAAACTAGTTTTAATCCAACATATCTTAAGTTCGAAATGGTTACTAAAATGTGTTGTTTGATATGATACGCATTTTGTAATTTTTTCATGCATAACAATGTATTCAGCATTGAAGTGAACTGTGATGAAACAGAATACACTTCAGAATGAACAACCCGATTTTGACTCTGACTGTACGATCGGGTCTGGAGAGAACTGATTCTGAAATAACTGCTGCTGCAGTGATCCCTAGACGTACAACTGCTATTTGACAGTGTCCAATACCACTAGTGCAACGACGTAATACTGAGATCTAAACTTGGACCTGAATTATCTGAAATTTCGCTGTGAAAATTTAAACGCATCTTGTTCCACTCTACTTCCAGTCAGCACAGTTGTCACAGCTGGTAGGCTAATACGTCTGTCATTATCAACACTCATGATACACTGTTAGTTCGGTGTATTCAAAATACTCGACACATTTGAACATGCTTACGATTACGTTTGTTTTACTTACGAGGAGAAAGCCAGATTTCCATTTTTTGCAAGTTCATTTACGCCAGCAAATCGTAATGCACACCAAAACCATAATTTGACAGGCGAACAAAATCTGTGGAGTTTCGTGTGTGCATGTTAGACAGTGGGTTTAAATTCATGACAAAAATTCTCCACAACGTCTGTTGTTTGCCTGTCCAACGAAATGACAGCAAGGACTTGATTTCGGTTAGAGTCTATTCTAGTGATCGTCACAAACGGTTATGAAGTTCAATCAAAGCTAGTTATCATCCAGTATATTTGTTTTCAATAGATTATTGCTTACTTGGTCAGATTGGGGATTTTTTGTATGTCTTTTGTTAGTGCCGCTGATTTCTTATCTCACGCTACTTTCCGATTTTCTAACAGCATCCCACGTTCTGATTGGTTTTCCGGTCTTCTTCGTTGTGTTCGATTGCACCAATAAATACATATGTCATTCGGTCATTCCTTTGATCAACCATTATTAGATATGTTCGAATTCGCTGACTTGCATCCACCAGAAACAATCGTCGGTTTCTGTTACTAAAACAATAACGATTGCTCAGCGTGATATGTTGTAAGAAATCTGTTCAGACCACCAACGAAACCTGAAGTATAGGGCAAGGAACAAATCATACTTGCGTGTTTGTCGTTTTTGGCGAGCTTATCACTGAGATTACAAACGCCTTATCACCAATCAGAGTGATACCGTTATCATCACGGTTAAATTTCAAAGTGTTGCCCAAGGGTGACAACTTTGTAGGGTTGGCAACAAGCAGGTTAGACTGGTTATCCGACCTATTAAATGGGAAAAGGCTGCCATCCAAGACCCCATTTTTACGTTTAATTCTTCGGAAAATATCCGTTGAAAGCGGAGCATCACAGTGAAAAACAAAGTTTCCTTCTTGTAATTGCTTGTCACGCTAACTTTACCATGATGAGTGTGAAACTAAATACCATGTTGAACAGAAAGATCAGCCAATGGAAACTGCCTACATCCCGTTTACCATCATGAAATAAACAATATATCTGATTTGTGAGTTTGACTGATTGTAAACCAAAGATGGACAAATGTCCGCACACACTCTTTCTGGACAGAACAGTCATGATTGTGCAGTCATGTGCCGCAAGCGTTGAACAACACTCAAACTTCGGTGCTTGGCCATCCTAAAGCAATTTCTAAATGCCTGGTAAACGATTGACAAGGCAGGTGCCTTGACGATTCGTTTGTTTCATCTTTGCTGGTTTTGAACATAAACCCCAAGTACTAATGGCTGGTCTTTCGTTTTGTCATATTACTTTTTTTGTCAGGTCAGTGGTAAATCAGGGGAGACGTGTGACAGCTGTGTTAGTCCCGACTAACCAGACAAGCATTTCCGGCTGGTATTCCGTTGGAAAGTCGACTCAGAGGTAAGGAGTTCGAAATGAACTCGTCAGCCTGACAAGTTAAAGGTCAGTTAGTCCTCATCAGATGTGAACAGTTTTCCGTCTAAATAGGGCAAATAAGATCGTCTGATTACAGCAATCACAGTCTATGAGGATATTACGTTCATTTCCAGAAGTCATTTAAGCTGTCTGGAATAAAAAGCTTCGCTAATCGACCAGTAGAAATCCCAACTTCATTAGGCTATCCATCTGCTCATCTTAGTGTTGCGAAACGCACACTGAATGTTGGAGGAACCCACTGCCCTTGCCAATAATATGTGCTTGCCCATATGTACGTCTTTTAATAACTTTTTCATTTCTATAGATTGCGTTGCGTTTACTTTAAGACGCAATCCTCGTCCAATTCAAGACGCTATCACGGAATGGTCAACGCATGCTCACTTCATAGCGGTATGTGTCTAATCAGCTGCACCCAACAGTGTCCATAGGTGACGACTGACAGGGATAACGTATTTAATAACACGATTGACAGTCGTACGAGAAAACCTTCTGAGCATGTGTGCACTCCTGAGGAGCATTCAGCAAGCATATAGCCTTAACTTAGTCAATTGACTTTCAAAGTGAAATAAATAGTATATATTTAACAGTGCTTCTAATTAGTGGCTAATATTATTGTCGATAAGATATCATAAAATTGTGAGTTATGTGTGACGTGACAACGCGGTAATTTGTACTAGGTTAGATACATCCAGTCGACTTATATGTTCTAGTTCTGGTATTTCACTTAGTGGAATCTTATGAATCATTCACGCTTTGGCCTGTCCTATGTGGGAATTAAAAACGGTCGGTTTTTATAGTGATGTTTCTCAAGCCGTAAGCTCTCCTCTAGTGGCATATTTCTTATGTAAAATGTCTACATTAAAATGCTTGTCTGTGCTCGGTTTCGATGTTGATGTGATCGGGTTCTGTGGCCAGACCTACTGTGATTCTCTATTACATTTTAACTCCTAGCTTTCGCCAGTTACTCAGTTGATTACACAACTAACCGTAGTCTAATATCGGACGTTTTAGACCACATGGTGTGTAGGCGGTTGATTCATGACTGGAAGAAGCCAACAACCACAGCTTCCGAAATCAGCAGAATATGATTTAACAATTTGCCGGATACAACTGCTTTCTTTGTGAAGTCTATGAAGTTTACTTCACACATGTCGGAAATTCTTTCACATATTGACGGGGTCACTGCTAAAGTTGACATTTTTCCCGTTCATACCAAGATTGTTTTAGTTCGTTAGTCCTGTGAGGCTGTTTTTGAAGAAAAAAAAACGATTGTCAGGACGTTTCTTTACGGAGTTACATAAAAAGTTTGAAGCTATCCTGATAGTTCAGCTCTCTAGCAAACTAAAATTTTGTGTTTCCCCGTTCACCCACTTAGCTGTGCGCGTGCAACCAATCCAGAATCTGGTAAATCTCGATTAAAGTGTGGAAAGACTATTTAGAAAACCTGTCTTAACTTAAAGATTTTTAGATAACTGTACTGACTGATAAATGATCAGCTTCCAATATTGATTTCTCGTCACGTTTGATGTTTATTGATTTTTTGTTCACATTTCGCTGTGATGCCTGAAACGAGGTGACTGCTTATCTGCATATCAAACGCCAATTATTGGATCTATTGCAAATTTTTTATGCTTGTTGCATTTGTACAATGTTTACTTAAACAGCGACCAATTGTTGTCAAACGGCTTCGATTTGGACTTGAATAACTTATTCCGTAGGACACGCATGGTGTAGTTTGCTACGGAAGGTGAACCGTACAACAGGTTGCGCGATTGTATACAGTGGTGGGAGCCTGCAGCGTACATTAAACAACCAAGTCGGTTGACGCAACACCATTCTCTAACATACACGTGGATTGTTCTGTTGACTATACTTAACGTCAACACAATCGTTACACTCGTTTTCACGCAGTGCTCCAATGTTGAAACAAAGTGTGCTGTGGTGTTCAGAAAAACCATTCGTATAAGTATGGCCATTCGCTAGGCCGTAGCGACAGATAATACGGTACTGTATTTTGCTCTCATTCGCCCAATGCGCCATTTTTAGTTTCGTGAACGCCAAAACATAAATCGTCGGTGTAGCAGATGGAGAAAAGATTTTCAAAAGCTTAGTCGTTTCTTTCTCTGTGTTAATCGCAGTATACCATTTATTTGAAGTTTCAGTGATGTGAGGAAAACAGCTTCGATAAAAGAAAACTGAATGAAAATGAAGACCCCTGACATGCAGTGTGTCACCAAGCTGATACTGTGTGCTATGCAACTAACAAGCGCTAAGCAGACAGGCAAAAAATAGCCTGTTCTAATCCTTAGAACGTACGTGTTCACATCCACACACGTACATCGTTAACTTCGTGAATCCTTTAGAGAAATGGCTAAAAGTACTGTAATTCCGACAGTTCCAAGTTTGGGCGTAGAACGAATAATGTTTCGAAAATTTCAACCGAGTAATTCGTAAACTTAGGGCCAGACGATGCTTTTGTGTACACATATACTCACTGAAACAAGTTCTATCTCCACACTAACATGCCTAACTGAAGCTTAAGTTAAAGAAGATAATCCCTTATCCAATTTATTGTGGTCACTGGAAAACAGTGTATTAGTCGATGAGTGGGTGTGTGCGTAATTTTGGGCACATTTTTCGTCTCCTCAGAAATCTGCTTTTAAACGTTAGCATAATTCTAACAACCTTTCCTGGTGACAGGAAATCCTCATTCACATGGTACTGTTATTAGACCGTCTCGGCAGACGGACATTTAGAAGCACGTCTATTTTCAATGCTGGCTACAAAGGTGTTTAGGTTTCTTTATACGAGTGTGTACAATGATGATTACGTCCGGGAGGATGCCTCGAAAGGAAATCCTTAACAGATGCTTTTTAACTTATCCTTTCTCGTTCGGGCTTTCTCTGTTGGGGCTGCACAATTTGTAGGCAGCCATAAGTGGTTTTTTATTGAAGATTATGCCTTAATTGCAGTCGAACCCTGTCTGCTCATGATCGATTAAGTAATTTGCGGCGTAGTCTTTCAAGAAAACAGGTCGATTAACAAACATTTTTGAGAAGGTGGATGGACTGATTACTAGACGTGCGGATGGCACGCTCAGTTCACCGCAAAGCGACATGGGGTGGTCAATATCTTCAGTTTTCCAGCTTTGCTCCTATTGCATACAAACGGGGTTTGGTTAAGACACTGTTTCATAGAGCCAGGCGTATTTGCACCCCGGATACTCTGCAGACAGAACAGGAGTTGCTGAGACAAACTTTACTAGCGAATGGATACCCCGACAAATTCATTGAGGCACATAATACGGTGAAGAAGAGCACTGAGCCCATACTGACGGCTCAAAAGAAGGATGTTTTCCTATTCTTGCCATTCAAAGGTGACCATCTAGCCAACGACATAAAACAAATTAAAGTCTGACGGCTCAAAAGAAGGATGTTTTCCTATTCTTGCCATTCAAAGGTGACCATCTAGCCAACGACATAAAACAAATTAAAGTCTGCTCTGGCTCGAACGTATGCGGCTGCGCAGTTGCGCTTATTTCAAACCACCAGAGGACCAGTTCTCCGCAATCGCGAAAGTAGTTTGTCAAACTGTTCTGTCTCCCATATTGTGTACCAGTTCACTTGCAGTTGCGGTGACGTTTACATAGGCAGAACAGATCGACGAGCTACAGACAAGCATTTTAAGTAGACATTTTACACAGTATGCCACGTTGGAGGCTTACGGTTGAGAAAACATCATAAAACCGCCGTTTTACTATCCCACATAGACAGGCAAAGGTGATGATTCATAAGTTCCACTAAGTCGAAATACAGAACTAGAAATATAAAGTCGATTGAGTATCTAACCTAGTAATTACCGGTTTCATCCATTAATCAATTTATGATTATCGCTTTGTTACCAAGTAGGAGAGGACTGAGTTTCACTATATACTATTTATTTCAACTTGAAAGTCTTGACTAAGTAAGTTTAATGCTTGTGTGTCCTCAGAGTGCACACTCCTCAGAAGGTTTTCTCGTACGACTGTCAATCGTGTTATTAAATACGTTATCCCTGTCAGTCGTCACCTATGGACACTGTTGGGTGCAGCTGATTAGACACATACCGCTATGAAGTGAGCTGTTGACCATTCCCGTTTCCGATAGTCTCCTTGAAGGACGAGGGGATGGTCTTAAAGTAAACGCATCGATCTATGAAATTAAAAGTCTATTAAAGACGTACATATGGGCCAAGCACATATTATTGGCAAGGGCAGTGGGTTCCTCCAACATTCAGTGTGCGTTTCGCAACACTAAGATGAGCAGATGGATAGCCTAATGAAGTTGGGATTTCTACTGGTCGATTAGCGAAGCTTTTTATTCCAGACAGCTTAAATGACTTCTGGAAATGAACGTAATATCCTCATAGACTGTGATTGCTGTAATCAGACGATCTTATTTGCCCTATTTAGACGGAAAACTGTTCACATCTGATGAGGACTAACTGACCTTTAACTTGTCAGGCTGACGAGTTCATTTCGAACTCCTTACCTCTGAGTCGACTTTCCAACGGAATACCAGCCGGAAATGCTTGTCTGGTTAGTCGGGACTAACACAGCTGTCACATCTCTCCCTGATTTACCACTGACCTGACAAAAAAAGTAATATGACAAAACGAAAGACCAGCCATTTAGTACTTGGGGTTTATGTTCAAAACCGGCAAAGATGAAACAAACGAATCGTCAAGGAACTCGCCTTGTCGATCGTTTACCAGACATTCAGAAATTGCCTTAGGATGGCCAAGCTCCAAATTTTGAATGCTGTTCAACGTTTGCGGTACATGACCGCACAATCATGACTGTTCTGTCCAGAAGGAGTGTGAACGGACATTTGCCCATCTTTGGTTTACAATCAGTCACACTA
>LOND01008909.1:0-10212 GCA_014220965.1 Paragonimus kellicotti | reverse complement strand
TTGGCAGACTGTTATTAGGACCAATTTGGTACAAGTTATTTCATTTATGGGTACGATTAAAAACTGAAAATGTGTAAACGTGAGCGTGCTTAACAAGTGGATTTTGTATGCCACTAAATCTGAAGCAAATGGTAGTTGTATATACCATATCATGGAAAGATTTAATAACAAGTTGGCAGATACATGAGTTTATCAGTAATGCTGTCTCAAAGTGAACAGAAAATATGCATCTGCAGGGTAGATAAACGGATTATTCTGAAAACAATTAGTATTCGAAATGCTTACCATATGCAACTGCTTCAATTGTTCTTTGTACATTTTTTCGATTTCCCCAAGTCTCCCTTCAACCTGTGGAAAATCGTATTTGCAAAAGATTTATGACTGCTTAGTTGTATTGCTCGCAAAGAAACTCTTATTTTAAGCTCTAAACTGAGTAGGGTTATCGACCGTAACTTTAAACCTAGGCTTCAGTGAATCTGCGAAATTTTGTGGGACGTGACTTCATTAACTCAATACTGACACCGATCATTGGCTGAAAAATTTAACTCCACGTCGCCCCTGCAGAGGACGATTGTGTGAAGACAGGGATTAGACATCCATATGCCTCCAATCAGATTCCGTTGTTTTTGACCCGAGTTCTTCGTCCGGATATAACTAACACTCTTGGGTTTCAACCCATAAAAAATCATCAGTCGGTTTCACTGCTGCCTCTCAGTTCATCAGCATTTTTAACCCTTTTTACAATTTACCTGCCCTGCCAGCGTCTGTTGAGTAAACAATTACAGTGCGGTTTGCCACGAATGTATCAGGACTAGTGGGTCAAAAATATGCTAGATTAGTCTAACAATCTTGGCACGGTTAAGTAGAACACGAGGGTTTACTTTTATATAGCTATGTTCGCTGTAAACGGCCCACCCTACAAATACTTATGGGAAGGCTCCGAGTTAATCGTGTTTGCAAACCATTTTGCTTGATTTGTCGATTTCGCACACGTCCAATTATTCAAATAACACCAAAGTTTCCAGCTCAACACTTGCCAAATTTTCCATCATAGTTGGTATCCTTTTATCCGCAGGTGACTTCGGAAAGTAACTAATAGTGCTGATGGTAGTCTATGTTAAAGTAGAGAGCTTAGATGGCATTAAATGCTTTCGTGTAAATGTAGAACATCACCGATACTCAAAAGCGGTGTACAGACCTTTGTAGGCACGTGTTAGTGCACGGTAAAGGGAGCGAACAACGTCTAAGTGCCGGGCCCAACAATCTCCCAACTCTATATACACGCACAAGACCAAATAAGTCTCTTCCGAACTCACATATTAAACAAGGAATACGGAAAAAAAAGAAGTGAATGAACGATGGGCAAGGCTGTTTTCGCATCTCAACTGAACTGATATTGTCAGCTTAGCATGCACACAACGCTGGCTAACTCTACGTAAGACCAAACATTCGACTATTGTTCCCAACCAACTTGTGAAATCTGTTACACTACTTGTAAGTAACACAACTCATAATCTTGTTCGGAATCATGCTCTTCTGATTCTGAACAAAATTGTTTAGTACGCAGTCGAATACCAACAACAAACATGTCTGTTGTCTGGAAATCGGTCACGAGCAGCCAAACCTATGATAAGCTGATTTTGTGAATTATTCGACGAGTGACAATAAGATTTGCTTGTCATGTCAATTTGAAAAATGACGAGGCAGGCTGTTCACGTGATTAGAGAGTTTAACACGTGATTGCTTGAGCTCCGAAGCATTGATGACTTATTAAAAAACAATGGATATTACTTTAACTTGATGGTAATGATCTATAGCTCTTAATGTCATTGATTATACCGAAGTAATTGCGATCCTCTCAAATATATCGGAAGGCATATTGCGCTTTGTTAATTATTCTATACTGTCATGGGTTTATATTTTAACTGACACCTATTGTGTCAGTTAGTTGTCTCAACTAAGACTGTATTTGCATCTTCCAATTTCAAGAGCATTTTGTAATAAAATTTGTAACAATCACCGCATCATTGGTTTCTTGCATTTTGCATGAATTACCTTCGATTTATCGCGTCGCGTTTTACTTTCCAAATTGGCAACTAGTTTGCTTCTGTAACATTCGCTTATGTGCTAAGCATTATGGATCAACTTTGAGAAATTTGCTCTTCTTTGTGGCAATGGGCTTTACAGATGGCACCATTAACTTAAACTCCGGTTCATTTTACAAGGATTCAGTCGAACAATATATGACCTTCAACATATGGCAACTGTTTTCGGATAAGTGATTGATTTGGAAACTCTCTTGAAAATAGTCCGTTTTTTTAATGTAACTCGTACATGCTAGATTTCTCTAGATTGGCGGGAAAGCACAGAACTTACTATTTTTTGAATTTCATCCGCGTGTTCCTGTCTTAGTTGTTGTATAGTTTCTTGGTGGCACTGTTCCAACTCACTAAACTTCCTTTCTTGAGCATGAAACCATTCTTGACGTTCCTTTCTCACGCGCCACGCTTATCTCGGCCAGCTGCTGTCTACGCATATCACATTCTTTGGTTAGTTGTCGCTTGGCTTCGCCTAGTTCAAATTCCAACTCTGCAAGCCGATGGCGTGCCAATTCTTCTCGTCTCTTCAAATCGCTGTACTGAGCGGCGTGGTCCGCATTCAACTGAAAAAGCCACAAACATCTATGTCAATGTGAAAATGTTTGTTCAGTTCGTCAGTTTGAGTGGCACTTAGAACGGAATGAACAAACGGCTAAATCAAAAGAAGAATAACCATTACCCTTAGTTTCCTAAAGTTACCTTGACCATGGTCAGAAAAACCGACAGAGAGAAGTAGTTACTGTTGACTTTTTTTGCGGTGAAGGCGTTATCACTTTTATCAAACATTCTTGGCACAATTCAGTAGTATTATGCTTGAGTTGACCGCTGTTCATATGAGCTATCATTCTGTGAAATGCAAAATCATGTATCTCAGTTAATATCGTTACGTTTTATTTATCAGTATTGAATAACAGACCCAATCACCAACAAATATGGACATCGGCTGTGAAGTGAATGCACTTAATGACGCGGGGCAGTGAAAGCCGTAAGGAAGCTGTCTTGCTGATGACGCCTTACTTTCACTTACAGCTCGGTTGTTTGTTTGCAAGGTGTAGGCGCCTTGATGTATGTTTGAATATAGACGTAGCTATTTTTAGTAGTTAGGTCCCTTCCTGTCCCTTTTTTTATTCTCTCTTCCTATACATGGTTTGCCTTTCTTCTTCTTCGTGGTTGTGTGACAGTTCAGCATCAGTTTGAACCACTGATGTATTGCTGTCTATGATGATGATAATGATGATAAGCGTTTGCAAATAAACCACAAGCATTTTTCTGTCAGCAGACGGTGGCCACTGGGTAACTCAGCTCATGCAATTGTTAAGCTTCCACCTACTGTATATGTAAAACTCGCCATTGACATTTAACTGGTTGCCCTGATCACAAATTAAAGCGACGGTGGTGTCTTTCTGAAAATTCCCACAGCCTATGGAAAGTACTTCAGACAACATAATTTGGTTTCATCATCATAGACAGCAATACATCGGTGGTTCACACTGATGCTTGACTGATGCTTGACCTTTATGATATTTATACAACTGTGATTACTTGACTGGATATTTGAATCTTCTATTTGAGTTCAGTTACCCTTAGGAGACACATTTTTTAACTGCTGATCAATTTTTATCCCTTCATCACAAGAAACTTCGCCTACTGAAACAACGTGTGTAAATATCAAAGAGCCATACAGTAACAAAGCAATCTCAACCAGACAAAAAAGCGAATCGAGTCGCATCACTGCTGTGCACACTAAGACATTGTTTAGTAACAAAGCTATCATGAAGTCTGAAAGGCAATGAAATGACTATCTAATGTCAGCCACTTCATCCTTTTGCGATATTAGAAAACTGAATAGTAACTTCAGAAGTTCACTGAATGATCACTCATCTTCTGTACGTGAATCGGTTTCTTCAACTGAAACTATCTTCCCTACTGAAGACAGGGTTGTATATAAAGGTGTCATGCAACCTAAAGCCGATAAAGTAGAAGGACCAGATCGATTGTAACCAGTCATCCCCAACCAGTATTTGGAAATTGTGGTCAAGTCTTTTGCGGATATATTACGGAATACAACACACAGAATAACTACCAACTGTTGAAGAACTACTACCACTACACCAGTGCCAAGGAAAGGTGCATGCACATTTTGGCCGATTACATGGCCATCAGTGGTGGCTGAACGTTTTGAGAAAATTATCCTTCAGTGCTTTACTTTACAGAACAACTAGACTGGCTCAAATCGGATTACGTACTGATGAGTAGTCGGGGATATGCACTACTAATGAGCTCAAACTGAGAGCGAAACTCGAGTCTAGTGCTTCTTTTCGAAAGGGGCCGACTGGAAGTCTATGGGAATGCGACAGCTGCGATCAATTGTGGGTGATGTTCAACTTGAAGTTACGTACTATCGAACCCGGATCACTGCTGTGGCCTGCTGATCCTGATCTGAAACTGGTAGTCAAGTTTTGGGGTAGACTCGCCAGACAAGTACACATTAATGTTGAAGTCTCAGACGGGGTTGAAGGGTGTCTAAAGGATAGAATGGGACAGTATGACTCCCATCCATTCATTATCAGAAGGCGTGCTGGAAACCCACGTTAAAGATCTGAAGCCAAAAGGAAGAATTGAGTCCCACAAGCTTCCTTTGGTTAGTTTTATGGGTTGTCATGCTCGTTTATTTAACCCTCTTCAGAATTTTACAAAAATAATGAGAGTGTAAAATAATCTGTCTTAGTAATAAGGTACAATGTCAGCAACTAGTTCGAAACGAAAAATAAACATAATCCATTAAATTTTAGCCAGAGTATTAACAATCAATAGAGGGTCTCATAGATTGCTCGTGGTATGTAGGATCTACTGATAAAATGTACACAACAAACTGAACATACATTTACTTAGCTTTTAAGCGTCGAGGTCAGAATGTTGGTTGTTGAACACAGCTATCACGAGCAACGGTTACGACTTTTGTTGAGAAGAAGCTTTAGCATTGCAACATCAATAAGATAGTCAGGGAGCTGAAAAAAAAATGATTATCGTAACCGTCAATTTACGGATCCTGTACTCTGAGCAGTTGACTTCAAATCGGCGACATCACCGAGTCGAGTTTCAGAAATCGACTTTCAATCAACCGCATAACAGGCACTTACAACTCATTTTTTTAATAACCGCGTCTCAGCTTTGGTAAAATAAACCTTTTTCGGAACCAAAAATTTAAAAAATCCTTTTTCTTTTTTTTTTTCCCCCCCCAACCAAAACTAAACCAGTGTGTTACTCATAAATGAAATAACTTGTACCAAATTGGTCCTAATAACAGTCTGCCAAGTGATGTTAAAAAGTATACAGGTAAGTAGTTGACTAAATAAATATAGGTAACGCAAAAATAGGCAAAATTCATGAGAAATCAGAACAAACTATGGTCAACCCTTTCACGGATGTCTGCGAGCGTTCCTAATCCGCGAAGTGGACGGTCGAGCACTCCTCAACCTGGGAAGCGGCATCTATCAGTCTTGCTCATCTGAGGCAGTCACGGCTGTCTTAGCATGTGATCACGTCATCATTTGGCCGGCTTACGATTTCTTTCAACAGCCATCAGTTGTATTGGGGACGCCTTGTCGACCTACCGAGAACGCGGAATGAACAGCACAGATTTTGTTATTATATGGTCTCTTTTATCCATAGTTAACCTGAAGTTATCCCAAATACTTCGCGAATGACCGTTGCGCTGCTTACACAATCCATCGCTATGGTCTAGTTGTTCTATGGTTCGGAAACGTGGTCTATTTTCGACGAGGATTTACTGGGTTTGATCATTACTTTCTTCCACCAAGTAGTGCACGTCGAATGGGCTTGAGCAGCGTGACGGTTCGCCAACGCGTATTTTGGAAGATTTGATGAAATGATTGAGTTGCACAATACGCAACAGTTGGAACACACTACATGCCAGCGCAGCATCAATCACACCGAACGATCACAAGCAATCATGTTAGTCAGCCAAAGATTTGGTCACGAAATATAAAATTTCGGGCACTTCTGTCTGGCCCGACTGGGATCCTCGTGCTCACGTGACTCATTATGTGAAAAGGCTATCTGGGACAATGGCGTGCTAAAATCTGTGGTTTGCTTGCATCTGCTGAGTCCATACTTTTGTTCAGGCTGAAAAATATGTGAGAATGCGGAGGCTACAATCAGTTATGGGTGATGATCAACTTACATCGACCAAAATCCCATAATAGTCGTCAGTATTCAGTTTTACTCTTTTTGTATCTTTTACTGCTAAAATATTCAACGTCACAGTTAAGGTCAGTGGTAGCTCAAGCCACAGTATAGTTTGTTCATTCTCGTCACGAATACGATTTATTGAACGGTGTATGAGCTATGGTAGAATCCTGAGTGCACATAAACATCATGAACCCTGTCTTCAATCGCCAATTAGACATTTTTGGGATACCACAACTGACCACGATTTGTGCATGCAGCAGATGTCTTCTCAGTCCTAACGAACCCCTCATCAGCAATAATGCAAACTGATGAGATGACATTATCCATGCAGATGAAGTGACTAGCAATTTTGAGTGGCAAACCAGTTATAAGACGTGTTCAAGGTTTACACAAAATATGTACCATACAGACGAATGATAATCAACCCGTTCAACATAATCTACATGTCTGAGAAAATGCCAGCCACATGTACAATAGGAGCCATTTCACAACCTGGCAGGGGCTGAATAATAAGACCCTCGGAACCTGATAGCGTTTCATCCGGAATATCCTTTATCGCGTAATAGGATGGGAAAGGAGACATCACTG
Source organism: Paragonimus kellicotti (assembly GCA_014220965.1). Lineage (NCBI taxonomy): Eukaryota > Metazoa > Platyhelminthes > Trematoda > Plagiorchiida > Troglotrematidae > Paragonimus > Paragonimus kellicotti. Next base: position 3,313 of record LOND01008909.1, on the reverse strand, counting down.
AAAACGCACTGTAAACGCACGCAGTTCCGGCTTGCAATTGTTCCAGTGAACTGGCATATCACACTGCAACGTCCACAGTACATGTCGGACAACCGAGTCAAGTGTAGCGGGTCGGTCAAGAACAGCACGACCGATGGCTGAGAACAGGAGTGCCAATACATTAGGGTTTGTTGCAAGACGTGACGATGATCGGTACACCCACATCCGGGCTGCAAACTTGTTTATTCTCGCCCTTGGTCACCTAAATTCACAGGTCGTCAAAATATAACACTCGCGACTACTTCGAATGCAAAAGTGACGATATTAGTACCCCTGTATTTGCCACTTGTTGCCTTGATACTTTTTTGAAGATAGAAATGACTTTTGGCAAGTCCTCATGATACCCTTCTTCAGCCCACTGTAAACAGAGAGACATGGTTAATTCAGACTGCCAGTCCTTATCGCAATCTTTGACAGGATTTGTAAATATAAAAATGAGGACCTTGAACCTTATCACATTTCAATAGTCCAAGCTCCAAAGCCACTTAGGCTTTTGACCGCCAGGAAATTCGTATCTATGAACAGTCTACATCGTCAATTGCTCAATGATTTAATCTAGGCTAACAGACCTGTTCCTCAAAGTGCTAAGCCCAGCTATTTAACCGTCAATAGAAGGTGTAAGTCCGCGAACCATCGATTTCAACCTCAATACCTCCTTGTGGTAGACCAAAGCAACCATTAGTAAGGGAAAACTACACAGATTATTATACTTTACTAACAATACCGTTTCCGTTGTCTTAGCGAGTTCCGTGTGATAAGCCGCAGGGTCTGTGGGCGGAATTCTTGACTTACTGTTTCAGTTATCAGCGTCCTTTATTGTACTCAGATTCAAGGAACTCAACATTTCCCACCGTACGTTCTGTCAAATCAGCGGGAATTCAGTGTTTTCGAATTCGCATTAATTTTTTTTTTTAGAGTAGGTCAATTTGAGACTGGTTTACCTTAAGCTTCGTGATTTCTGATCAGTGCTTGTTAAGATTAGGCCACTACTGTACCCTAGACAGCTTGATTTTCAGTTGCGTCGCATACGACTTCGTCGTTCGAGTTCCGCTGGACCATTTTACTTATGTACACGGACGAACTTTGAACAAACTATTAAAGAGGGTGAGCACGAGCAACAACCCGAATCAAGGTCGTTAATTTCAAGCTTCATGGCAATTGTTGACGTGTTGGCACCATAGGTAACGACATGATCAATTTGCATTTTTAATAGGATTTTACATTGCTGCCTTCTAATGATGCACCTACGTCTTAAATGATGAACTGCGTTCGATCACATTCACCGTGTTTTTCCCGAGGACTGAGTACAACTTCCAGTCGGTTCCGTTTCGGGATAAGATGACCAAGTTTGACTTTCATACCACGGGCATGCATAATGATGTCCGAGGATTTAGTCTGTCCAACAAAATCAAACAAGATATTTTTTAAATGCATTTCAATCGCTCTCTTTTGGGACATTAAAGAATAGAACCAAATACACAGTTTTGGTAGAAAAAAAAAAACAATTCACATGGCCAATTAGATTATGAATTAACACACCCCCATCAGATATAAAAATGCAGTTAGCCTGAAGGTAAAACGTTAGTTTAGAAAATTCAGTCAGCGGTACGGATCGATCTAGACTGTGAGCGGTATTCAAAGCTAAACAGTTAGTTCAAGGACATGCAATATCTCAGGTTAAAAATCGTACCTCGTACTCACCAATTCCGTAATCCGATAAGACTCAACCCTAACAATGCACGCTTCCTCCTACGTCGAACTAATCAAGTGGTAAACTGATACATTAGCACATGTTGAAAAGACTGTTTTTTCACAGTTCGGTATACACTTTGAACTTGCCCTGTGCATTGAACGTTTGGAATCATACTCATCATCATAGACAGCAATACATCAGTGGTTCACACTGATGCTTAACTGCCACACAACCATGAAGGGAAAAAAATCAAACCCCGTATAGGAAGAGAGAGAAAGAAGGGGACAGGAAGGGACCTAACTACTAAAAATAGCTACGTCTATATTCAACATTGACATCAAGGTGCCTACACCTTGCAAACAAACAACCAAGCTGTAAGTGAAAGTAAGGCGTCATCAGCAAGACAGCTTCCTTACGGCTTTCACTGCCCCGCGTCATTAAGTGCACTCACTTCACAGACAACTCGGCCAAACACAACATTCACACCACTTAGCTGAACATTTGAATACTTTGGCAGAAACGATTTGCAAACGTGCTCTTAAGATAGGTCTTATATGTGGTTATATTTCAACCTTTTCCACACGTCTTCGATTCTCAGTTGATTACGTAAGCCACCTAATCTTTTTTGTGTACGGTAGAATGCGATATTTAACTTCATTTTTGCAGTCCGACAAACAGACGGCCGGGCCCTTGGGTTCTCAACGGCCCTGTTTTAGCTTGTGTTTATGGCTAACACTGAGCAAACTGGTTTTCTTTGTCTTGGGTGACTTGAATGTGTACAGACAGATTTGATTATCTGTTTCTTATTGGACGAAACTGGGAGCCTGGTACAGGTGTTGAACTCTGTCTTCACTAGCGTCTCAATAACCTTTGAGTACGAGCAACAGTATAGCTTTACCACCCTTGGATATTTCCTTTTGAAATCTTCCAACAGGATTTAGTTGACGTTCGGCGTATCCTAAGTCAGCATGGTCAGAACGGTACATTAACTTTGCGGACTACTTTCCGGCGACTTAAAAAGTTCACGAGTTCACATAAAACGTCAAGAATATGCCCTGGAGATAAGCTGCAGGTCCCGTAGATACTGTCGCGCAACCCTTCGTGCAAAAATTCCCAGGATATTTTCATCGGACACTGGAGCGAATGGTGCTTGTAAAAACAACACTTGGAGAATATCTAGAAAGCATTTCACAATGAGGTTTCCATAAAAGACGATGATATGGTGAACGCTTCTAAGGAGTTGATCGGCGCAAGCCTAAAACGCGCCTATAGTGCAGAAAAGTTAGCCCCATTATTGCCTGTGCCCCCAGTCAAACAAGAAGTATTTACATTCCGTATTAGTTATTCTAGCGGTCATTTATCTTGTAGTTGTGATAACAGTTACACTGGTGCGAAGTTAGTGTACCGAATAGCCGTTGGACATAGCGTGACGTTTATTGTCCAATTCAAACGCTCACACGCCCCCCATGCGCTCGCTTTTATGAACCAGAATTCTAATCCACACAAAGGGGGTTTCCATTTAGGCATCCCATGCAATTCTGTCTGGTTTTATGCATTTAACGGATTTTTCTGCCGTGGATT
>LOND01008900.1:0-15467 GCA_014220965.1 Paragonimus kellicotti | reverse complement strand
CATCTGAGAAAGTTAATTTTTCAGACGAGGAAGATGCTCATTATCGGTTATGTTGTGTGTACCACGAGTTTACCTACCCTAACAACTTTCTTGCGTTGTCATCTTCGAAGACAGGAAATACTTTGAAATTACAACAGTTAACAGTTCACGAACCAATTTGCCAGGGACACTCGCTTTCGTAGATGAATTTGAAATAAATCAACAGTAGTATCCAAAATGTTTTGTCCAATGTCATTCTGATCACATCTCATCAGTTACTTTTGTGAAACTTACACTCACAATATACGGTGAGGTGAATGATGAGACATGACCGACATAAGTTTGTCGTGTCGGTTACTTCCAATATCTATGGTGCATGTTAATTTCACAAAAGTTACTAATAAGATGCAAACTGGCGAAACATTTTTGGTTTTTATCAAATTCACAGCTGACAGATAGCGAAAGAAGGTGGTTTGACAGTTTGATTCACATTTCGGTTGCTGTGAAGCGTGAGTGTGCGTGCTCACTGGAAAGCATGAACTTTGTTGTATATGTCATCAATCATAGCGTTCACCTGAAATTTGTGCACTAAGCTTAAACATGAAAAAACGGAGTTTATACTTGAAACGTTCTGTAGCCATATTTATTCTCATTGTTATTCGATTTATATGGTTAGGAAGTACTTTAAGACTATATCTCAGTCATGGACACATATGCGACCCCGTTCTCAATGAGAGCAAGAATTAAAGAAAAGCCACGCAAAATTAATTCCGATGCCGTCATAAGCAAAATATCTTTTAGTTACGCACCCATGTCTTCGAGTACTGAAAACCCATGACAAATGCATGTCGATTGGTTCGTTGACATATTCGCTTTACTGCGTATGCTGTCTCCATCCGTTATTTTGAAATTTATTGCTCCTCAGTTCTCAAAGATGATCACTGCTTTCTTAAGTTTGATATAGACAATTAAAATCCAGTTGTGTTCAGTCTTCACAGAACAGGGTTCTGATCTAAATCTTGATCACCAGGACCCGACGAATTTTAGATTCCACAACCTCACTTTCTTTGTACTTAATTAGGCCGTTAATCAATTTCTGGAACCGGCGTCAGGTAACCAATAAATTTACATTGTCAAACCTATCAATTGCAGACCAAACGTATCGGTAGATTATGGATCAGTACAACAGGTATTCTGCTATTCAACTCATTATCTAAACGGTTTCTAAACTTCCTGTAAGACTCCAAGAAGTTGGAACCCGACCATAAGTTTGTCTTCTATGTCAAAAAGAAAACGCATTTCATTGTGTCTCTGCATATGATTGTTTACTTTGTCAGTAATGAGGCGTAATAATTTGGTACCGATTTTTCCCCATTCGTAATTTATTTCACATTCAGCAGTATTCTGTGGTTTTGGAAGGCGGTATATTTTATGCGGAAGTTTCCCAATCGTCTGCGACACATCATGATGTGACTGAGATTTGTGTACAGATTATGATGCGATATAATGGTCTTCATTAACAAGTCCTATTGATGCAGAATGTTTAAGTGGTTTCTGCCAAGGACAATCCGTTGTTTGCTCCACAGCTTTTCCATCTTTACTATGCTGATGGTACAGAATAGTAGGCGTTCTCAGAAAAGTATGATCTTGCCCGAAACCTGCTTATCGTTTTACATTTGCTTACCTTCACAAACAGTTCGTCACGCTATGGGGAACAGTAGAACTATAAGACAGACAGAACTATTTAGTACTGTGGCCAGCAAACCGGATATGACGTCATATGTTTATGTGTATAAGAGACAGGTTGTGCACAGAGGTGCCAAATCCGAACACAGCGGGACACATAGGAAGTAAACAGGCGTGGTTCAGCAGCAGTTACCTAATGACTGTTTGAAACGAATAGCCCGTTTAGTATCCAGATTAACTATGTTCCTTTTGAAACATTCTTCTTCCTAGTCGTGTTTGGTCAGCCCGAATATGATTAAGTTATTGTGTGTGGTTGTCTATTTATATCTGGTATGCGGACGGAACGCTTGGTAATTTTTGGTAACCGCTACCCAGAATGACCGCTATACTTTCATATATCTGGTTCCTTTGATAACTGTCCTAAACTAGGTGGGCGATAGCGCAGCTCAGTTGTGTTTGGTCTAGATCTCCCTCGGCTCGCTCAGCTGACTGGTTCCGATAAACTGGCACAACAAACTGCTTTCCAAAAATAAACGAAGGCTGTAGCAGTTTTGGAAAGGTGTGCAAATAAAATACTCAAGTCACTTTTGAGGATAGTTATTACATGCCTGTTTAAACGGTTCTTGCTTCCCAAATTTGTTTTCCTTGGTGCCTAATCAAAAATCAGGTGACATACAGTTCACACACTGTGTTACTAAGTGGTATGGTAATCGGTTAGTGCTATGCAATCGGTGAATTGCGGTAACATTGTTGTCATACAATTTGTCTGGTACCGGCACTTTAAGCAAACTGAATAAATCGCGGTAAACCATTATAATTGAGTGAACGCTGTTGCTGTCGAGATCATAAAGCAGGAAGGTCATCCAATTGATCAATCAAGATAATTGACACAGTGGATCAATCTCGTAGCTGTCTGATACACTCACTCAATTAGGTAACAATATTCATGGTTAACAGCATTGCAACAATGTTTAAAGTGCGCAGTCTAATTGATGCAGTTCAAAATTCAGTAAACCGGTTATACTTCAAAATTTCAACTATTACGGACAATCAGCCTAGTTGTAAATATATTTATATAGTCAGTATGTGGTAAGCACATACGGTAGTTCAAAGTGCTCCCACACACCTGAATAATCATCCAGCGAGCACATTCAATATGTGGTCGTCATGCCGGCTGGCACATAAGTTGGTTCTGGAATTCTAGTTGTCTACGGGCATAGTACAATCAAAAATCGAATAGCGCTCAGAGGAGATAACAAGCTTCGTATTGCTATGGAGCTCTCCATAGTTCAGCATTTAACGTTAACAATACATAACATTCAAACATTGTGTCGAATGAATGATTAACAGACAATTGAGAATACGGAAAAGAGGGTTACGATATTATCGATAAGCAAGAATAATAACTACGGAAGTACAGGTTTGGAGCTTTATCATGAAACGAGCTGCCTAATTAAATATAGCTGACCACTTGAAGATACCTGAAAAGAGGATAAACCGATCCTTTCCCGACGGCACTTTATTTCTTTTACAGCAAAGCTCGTCTAGAAGATTCTTCAAGAGAAACTCCGGAAATATCAACACTTCCGGACGATAATCAGATCTTGTGTAGGAGCTATGCTTTGATAACCATCACTAGTTAAGGCAAGGAAGTTTGACGACGTTTCAAGCCTTTTGAAAAGTTTTAAATCTGAAAAGTTCAATTTACAATTTGCGGTATAAAGCGTTCACTAGATGTCAACCACTGGCATGCAAAAGACGGCCCTCGGTGAGACAGTACTACGAATACTCAGAATAAAGCGGAACTGATTACCAACTTGACAGCTGTGTCACTGCTGACAAGTTACTGGCTAAGGCACGCAATTGTGCTAGATGGATATTTTGACCAGCGATATGAACGATCATGTGGTCATTAATTGGTCACCTTCAGTCGTCAGCGAAACATACCTACATTAAACTCTAACAATTCAGCTACAATTATTGCCAAAATTTTCACCATAGTCACTGGGTCTGCTGGTTTGCGGAGCACGTGATCTACTATCCTTCAACGGCCAAACTTTGTTGCCTCGTCAAATAAGCTAGAATAGTCCATCTCGGCACCGAGCGTTCCGATACCTATAAAACAGTAATGACCTAACCAGTCCTGAAGGAAAGCCACTCTTGTGGGCATGAGTGGGAATTCAAAAAGAATTTAGAACCCTTGAAGGTACGTTATGCTTCTTGATGCCCACTCTTCAACCGACACTTCACGACTACTTTTGTCCTTGTTTGAAGTCACCAGGTATTATCTGAATGGAGAATTGAACCAGTTACTTCTCGCGTTACGAGATATTGTGCTTATCCGCTGGACCATCAGTTCTGTCAGCGTCGTTTTGATAAGCACGTTTGTCTGTTGCTGAGTTATAGCTCGTTTTCATCCCGTTAAAATGTATTAGTATGATGTTCTCTATCTCTATCTAATGAGTGCAAAAAGGAAGAAACCTGTTGTGGAATACTGGATTGGGGGTGATCATCCAGAAACGTCACAGACCCTACTTTGAGCCCTCGTGGCCGTAGCCGGTGCAAACTGACAATCCGAAGTGGACTGTGTCCATCCAGAGTAACGGGGTGAATACAGACTATAACCCTCAAAGGTCCTACTCCCAGATGCGATCAGGGAATTTCTGTATACAGAATTCATTCTGAATAGATCGCGATGTTTATTTTCGCAATTTTACCACTCGACAGCTGAGGTCCACTATACACAAGACACCTGACATGACCGTCTTGTATACATCCTATTTAGTTCGAAGTAGTTGTCTCAATATCTCTGAAGAAATACCACCACTGTCACTCTCGTGCATTTCAAATAGCAGTTGACTGTCTGACTGCTACAACACATGATTTTCGTTCTATTAAGTTACCTGCTCCCACAACTAAACGCTGATGTGATCTCACTGTGCCTAACTAGTACAGTCAACGTTACTTGCCTGACATTTAATCGATACCATCAACTTACTATTCAGACAGTTGGGAATCATATGCGGGACACCGGATGGGTGGGTGTTTATTACTGATGGGCAGTCTGTGAGAGACGGTTAAAGTTCAAGCTAGCCAACAGTATACCACCCGAGGAACAAACAGTATAAGGGTGAACGATGGCGAATACATGCAACTGCACTGTCTCCGCCGGACTAGTTAAGCCATGTAATTACGAAGAGGACATAAGTCTACACGCATACTGCAGCTGAATTTCTCACTCTCAATTGATGGATAACTGTACAGATTCATCGGTACATTTTCATACATTTTCATTAGCTGGATGTAAAATGTGTTGTGCTTGTTGAGTTTGTTGTCTCCGTTGGAAGAAATGCTTTCTCTGAAGCACGCAATAACAAAATATCCCGAGTGGAAGGTTGCTTAGGAAAATACCTCTCTTCAGTGTCTGATTAGTAGGCTAAGCAGCCTCTTTCATTCAATACACGTTACGGCCTGAAGTGTATATCGCACTTAGCTGCATAGCCTCGCCGTTGACCAAATTAACAGAAAACAGTGTTATAACGCGCCTTTCCTCTGCCAATTGTTCTATTACGACTTGAATGCTATCCTGGATTCCTGCTATGCGGCTTCACCCAGTCTACTTGCGCGGACTCAGGAAGAACACGACTGCGGAAAAACACGCTGTATTGCCTACTTCAAGTTCGACAAATGAATGAAATGCATGTAAATATATAGCATGAAATAGTTGCCAAATATGGCCATTTACGCGTTCAACCACTGTTCGCTTGTTTAGGCCACTTCGCGATTAAGTGGCCAAGTAGGGCCAATTCCATAGCCGTTGCGCTCTGATTGGTCCATCGGGCTAGCGCGACACCCACGCTCACCTTTACGCCTCCTCCTGGTTGGTTCGACCTGCACGCCAGTGCTTTGTTGATGGATGATTTCGTCAGCCGTCACCGATGACCTGATTAGTTTACTATGATGAATGATTTCGTCAGCCGTCACCGATGACCTGATTAGATTGTTTCGATGAATTCGTCTCCTAACATGTAGACAGCATCAGAATGTTCCCACTGAAGTGTTAAAAACTGGTGATTCTGACCAGCTGTCACGTTTAAAGCTTGCGTGCCGCATCCAAATCCATCTGATATATGCCCTTTATTACGACGTCCTCGCCCTAGTGACAGTTACTTTTCCAACTTTCTAACCGTCCACGCAAATCGGTCAGTAATGTTCAGTACCGGGACATTTTAATAGCACGTTGGACGTGTGAAGACGTGTGTAGACTAAGTGAAACTGACTGGACCTTCTCTTTGACGACAATGTGCAACGGAATGAGCCGTATGGATTATACCAGGATGTTTCATACAGGCTGTTTCTAATTGTTTCAGCTTGAATAGTTAGATAGTGCGTCGGCAACAAGTGAACTTATATCCTACACTAACGGAAACGGATAGCATCAGATGCGGCAAGGTCGTCGAAGATTTTATACGCAGTCTGTAGTTTTCGAGTAACTAAGATCAACAGAAGCATGCTTCAGTTGGAAGCTGAGTACTTTACATCCAAAAAAGGATTGCCACCCTAAAACATGACGGAACATACGAGTTGGTTTTCACTATTGAACTCCGCTTTCGAATTATAGGCGTACACCTGAAATTTATCTGAAACACCTGGCGTCGGAAATTTTCTCTTTTGTATCACATAAGTTTGACTGCTACACATGTTCGTCATACGCAGTGAATAACTTGGTTTGTGAAATTCTATTTATCTGAAACACCTGGCGTCGGAACTTTTCTCTTTTGTATCACATAAGTTTGACTGCTACACATGTTCGTCATACGCAGTGAATAACTTGGTTTGTGAAATTCTCCTTTATGACACACAACTCATACATTCTATTTAAAATATACCAATGTCGACAGTCACACATCGTTTGTGTTCAACCTATTTTTTAGGGTTCGTGATCATCAAGCTTTGACAAGTTCTATGATGGTCAATCCGGTCTATCTACAACACAAACATTCCAGTAAGTCCGTCTACTCATCCATTAGTGCAATTTAACGTACACTTGAATGTGTTGCGAAGGACTGATACAGATTAATCTGTTTTGTTCAGTATCCTTATTATTTGTCCAAAATGAGGAGCCCCACAAAGTTACTATTGGTTTTAACCGGTTCTCAGTCTAAAACTCACTTATATCTCTGTTTTGACTGCCCTCTAATTACTGCGGATTCTTTACTGTCAAGTTGTCAAAGGAACAAAGCCATTCAGGTCAATAGAAGTTAACTTAGTAACTATGTCGCCAAGTGATTCTTCATTACAAGGATCATAACCGCGGAACAAGGTAGTCGATCATTGTGGACGTGTTCTTATAACATACACCATTAACGACAGATACAGAAAATTTGCATCTTCCCACGAATAATGAAATGTTTTAACCATTTTCCGTTATAACTTTTGTTCACGTTTTACAACGTTCTCTTCCAATTTCTACCTTCACTATTGTAGGCAGGACCGTCGATTTTCGGGTGAGTATCTACGAATATGTCCGTTGTATCGCACGGTCTGGCGTGGTACATCCAGTCGATTCATGTTAGTTTATTTGCGTATGGCGGAAATGTAGTTCTGTTATCAATTGGTCAACGTCAATTGTATTGTCCCTGCTTCAAAATCAGTGTATCCATCGATAAGTTGACGTTTTCATCGAAATTCACTTTAGTGGACTTCTACGTGGTAGATGATCATAAAGTTAAGACAACTCATCTAAAACACACGAAAAATAGGAGATGAAAAACATGGCTCAAGAATCATTAGTTGCAAGCACGCTGATACGCATATACTCATTAGAATGAATCGATCAAGAAAGGTTACGAATTGGCTCACGTGAGGCACTCGCCCTGAAATATTGGTCCTTAGGCAACTTTAACCTGAACTGTTCCGTTACCGTTAAGTAGTGATCAGGTTTCTGCACTGCAGTGATCGGGGCGATTTTCTGTCTACGACTCTGGTCCTACCAAATAGAACGATTTCAGAGGGAAACAAACACACGAAAGGAGTTACCTGGCATGTCGCACGAAAACAACTCTACGAATAAAGACGGTAATAAAACAATGGTTCCTGCAGGTGTGTAAATGCCATAAAATCATGAAGAAAACCGTTAGCTATTACTAAGACGTAAAACAGAGTGGGAGAGAACTGATTACTGAAAACAACACTGAGAAACAGTCAAGTTCAAGTTGACCCACACCTTGGAATCAACCAGTCGAGTCATTGTTAGAAACAAGATGCCATCAATAAGACATCATCCTTATAACTTCCACTGTCCCGTGCTAGTAAATGCAGTTAGTTCACAAGCAACCCGGAAGATCAATGACAACATCCACATCAATAAAAGCAATGAACCACCACCTCACTTAAAGTCTCAGTGCATTGACTCCGTGATTCGCGAGGGCCCCAGCACAGGAGATGAATCCGAAAGTGGCCAAAGCCCTGGTGAACGAATTCATTTTTCTATGCTAGATCATCATCTGTACACCTCGCACCTCACGTCAACTGGCCACAGCGTTAACAGAGAGTGCTCGGTGTGGAAGATGATCAACGACTATCCTCAGTACAGGACCTATCCATTTAAGTTTGCGCGAAACTTAAAGATTAAACAAAGGGGTTTGCTTGGCACTCATTACCAAATATGCAATTCCTACTCTCTTCTGTGCCTACCCGTTTGTGCCATTCAAGGCGAGCGATTGAATGCAAATATCGATGGTTAAATGTCTGGATACGGTTCACGTCTTCTACTCTGAGTGTTCAAGTTTCTCGGCGTTAAAGTAATGCAACCCTCACGGATTGCCTTATATATGCTACCCTCAAACCTCCCGGAGATGTCTCCTCTCTGTTACCGGAGATGTCCTGGATTCGCGAATACCACTCTAGCCTTAGTGCTACTGGCTTCCATTCAGTTTCCTACACATCCACTGCTGTTATCGCAGCTTCCCAAATGAACTAGCCAGTCAACAACCTCCAGAACCTCATTATCTAGCCTTAAGTTTACGTAATCACCACAGTCTTGCAAAAGTACTTTCCCATTTTGGGTCTTCAAAGCACATTTCGAAATGATTAGCAGAGTGCGAAATATCGTCTGGGATTGCCTATGCCGCTTCGGAGTTGTCTTACAACAGCACTTTGTCGTTAACGTAATCAACACCATTCAGTCTTCCATCAGGTGAACAGTCCACGCCGGCATCTTACGAGTACCGTAATCATTCCTCTGTTAGTTTGTCTACGACAAAATTACATAAGAATGGTGAAATGGGGTAGCCTTGGTGTACGCACTTGTTGGTACTGAAACTGTTAAACCGTTCTCCATAAACTCTACCCCGATCTGAATATGGGAATACAGCACCGACATTATGTTTGTTCGTTATAAGCCTGCTGTTAGGTAACTATAAAATTGTATGCCGATTGACTGAATTATGTACATTTTTAGAGTTCAATTATACAGTAGGTTTTCACCGGCTATAAATTCAACTCTGCTGCAGGATTTGCACAGGAGTGAAACTCTAGCCAACACGCTCTCATTTCGGGCGAAACCCAGCGGGTTCTTCCTAAACTCTACCCACAAAACTGCTCCGAGTTGATGAGATATAACGGAAGTCAGAATCTAATGGTCACAGGTGCAAACCAAATCACTCTAAATTTTTCACATGATCCCCTCACTTCGCGACTTGTTATCCTCGTGCATATGTAGGTATTTCTCTACAGCGAATGAAAACAATAATAACTTATTTTGCGAACCAGCTGATTTTTAATACTGTTGGTAGTGTTTAGAGTCTTTACAACGAATGACGCGATATTATTATGGCAGAAATTTTGACAGTTATCTTGTTCCCGTGAAAGCTATCGATCACTCATGTATACCGTTCTACCCACATGGTCACGTTCATTAAACTGTTAGTTAAGGATATTGTTCAACAAAGCGTTGGTTGAGTTGTAGTCTAGTTTCTTCAATTGTTGCACTTCCTGTCGCTCATAAGCTGAAATAGATCATCCCTGCTGTGTTGGCTTGCAGATGAGTAAGCATCGACTGCGACCCCAGAAGGGGGTGAGAAAGGGTTTGTGCGAACAGTTGGTTGCAGTGACCACCAGCAAAAGATGAACGGCTGTTTCGGCCTACGTGAGTCTGAACAATACCGCGCATGCCGGAGAATCGTACCCCTGTGCATAAGTGGCAGTCTGTTGTCCAAGCACATCCACTAGACCACGAGGTCACGGTCATCATTGCTGGCCACCACATTTTAAATGCCTTTTCTCGATTCCCTGGTTCTCTTGTTTGACTTAGTATTTGAGATGGCGATTGGAGATTGAATGTCCACAACCATGGAGGTGTAATATCCTGTTTAATCTGGATATACGGAGAGTTAACCAGAACTCGAGTGTTTTGTAGTTAGTCTGAATATAAGGAAACAGAAGTTCACTGACTCTGAGGTTCTTACGAGTAAGCCTGCACAAAAATAAATATCCCCCTTTCTCATCAACTAATATCCAGTGTGGTTTTGTAGAAGCTAAGGCCATCCCAAAGTAAACCTGCCATCAGTAAAGGCAAGACCAAAATGTTTCGACTGATGCATTTGAAACAGTCTATTAGCGAAATCTAGACTAACCTCAAACTGGGCATACGATGCTTCACCGGAGGAGTTAGGGTACCACGAATGAGGTTTGATGGCTCCGGTTTAATCTACATGTTAGTGTTACACATAGAATTGACCATTTTGTTCATGAGAGCAAGTGTTCATCTGTGCTTCCCTATGCTGTGTCGACTTGAATACAATCATTTTAAGTGTTAATTAAAAATGCGGTATTTCTTTTGATAAGCCTGGATGTGTGCAAATCATCTTATCACTGACAGGGAGATTGAAGACTAGAACAAGTTCAATATGCCGGTGTACATTTGAGACTGGCACGAACGGAATAACAGGCTGCGAGTATTCTGTAAGCAACCGACTTCATTTGTGAACACAATAAAAAGTGCTAAGACACATTCAGAAGTTAGCTGGATAGCAGAAAATGAGTCAAACCGTAGCATGTTACACATGTGACACGCGTGCATACAACAGCACAGCAAGACTGATTAGAGACGTTCTTGAATGGCAATCACAAGACCATTATCCCTGAACTGAATCTGATGGTCAAACGGTTGATTTGGTCCTCTGAATGTGCACACTGAACCCACCTGTAAAACTAATTGGTGGCACTGTCATGTTCGATCTCGGAAAATATGTAAAGGATGAGCGCACTCACAAGCAGAACCAGTACTGCTTAAAATTTAAACCAATTGTTTTATGTTGCATCTTTATCTGGCTACCTTAGAGTTAAGGATTTTAGCTAGGCATGACTAAGTTTGGCAATTGGTAGTGTGAAGGATTTGGGAATCGTGTAACCTAAAATTGAGTCACCTTCGCTGTTTTCAATGCAAAGCTGTTTGTCCCAGTTGAATCGACCTTTCCGTACTTGTTAGCAGACGGGACGTTGCAACTCGCCAGTGTATTTTCTTGTTAACAGAAACGTTGTTAATGTGACACATCTCTGCCGCTCATATCCTACGGGGAGGACATTACCTCACTGTGAACAGACCAGTGAGAAAATTAGGGATGGTAGACACTAACACTCTGTATAGTCCTCAGTTGGGAACAACTGTATATAAAACCAGCGAGGTTGGATGGAGAACAGAGTGGCTGAACTATTTGACCCATAACAGTCTAAGCCAGGTTTTGTGCATATGGCGTTAGTTACAAGGAGTTGTCACGAATACCCCGTTGAAAAGCGAAATGCAAGGCTCAGTATAACATACTACAAGCAGCTTTGGTCGGAGGTTTGTGATGTTCAGTCTAGTCGGCCAAGTTATTTATTATATGTCAGTACTATGCTTGGATGTCGTATTCAGCTGGACCTAGTGACCTGCAGCTAACATGTGTCCCATAAATGAAAAAGCCTGGTGTTTTCCCGAACCTAGGATAAATTACAGACATTCTGAACTCATTTTCGCAAATGTTTCTACATCCTTGGATTCAAAGCGTCCACCGATTCTGCGCACGTAACTTTCTTCTCAGTAATGCACAAACTAATAGATGCAGTGTGGCTGGGATCAATCGGCTGTTCTCACCCAGTTGTTGATAACGGTGATTTTTAAGTTCGGTGGATGACTCAACTTACAGCTGTGTTATGGGCTTGTTCAACACCTTCTGGTTATGCACCGAGAAGACGAAAGTTGGAGAGACATGCGCTTGAAAGGGAGAGAGAGAGTATCTTTGTCAAACACAAAGTCAGCTCAATCTATATATATGATTACCCTCTACGTAATTCGGAGATGCGAGAGCTTACTCTTATCACAGAGGATTATGAGCACTCACTTTATATACTGATAGTCAGAAAACTTTGGCAGGTTCCAAGAGTTATCATAGGAGAGAGAGCTTAGTAGGTGGTAGAAATACACAGGTTGGGCTCGCTTGATTCGGTTCATCGTCATCATCAAACAGACAACGTTACCCTTATCAGAGACCCACGACACAGGAGGAAACAGAGAGAGATGATAACGAGAGAGCCACAACAGTTATGTTCTACTTACTACCGGACTCACACGCACTCACGTCGCGCGCGAGAGGTGTGGCCTGAGAGCACGAAATAGAGTGCTAGCATTAGCGAGGAGAGGAATATTTTACGAGTAGATATGAATAAATATCCATTATGCATAATAACTACAGCTAGAAAGGGAAACGTTTTGTTGAGCTGCTGTTCAAGGGTAGTAGTGTTTTTCTTCAAGCCATAAAACTTTTGGTCACAAAAATTGAACAAAGCCCATAACACAGCTGTAAGTTGAGTCATCCACCGAACATACTTAAAAATCACCGTTATCAACAACTGGAACGCCGAGACCACAACTGCATCTATTAGTTTGTGCATTACTGAGAAGAAAGTTACGTGCGCAGAATCGGTGGACGCTTGAATCCAAGGATGTAGAAACATTTGCGAAAATGAGTTCAGAATGTCTGTAATTTATCCTAGGTTCGGGAAAACACCAGGCTTTTTCATTTATGGGACACATGTTAGCTGCAGGTCACTAGGTCCAGCTGAATACGACATCCAAGCATAGTACTGACATATAATAAATAACTTGGCCGACTAGACTGAACATCACAAACCTCCGACCAAAGCTGCTTGTAGTATGTTATACTGAGCCTTGCATTTCGCTTTTCAGCGGGGTATTCGTGATAACTCCTTGTAAACTAACGCCATATGCACAAAACCTGGCTTAGACTTGTTATGGGTCAAATAGTTCAGCCACTCTGTTCTCCACCAACCTCGCTGGATTTTATATACAGTTGTTCCCAACTGAGGACTATACAGAGTGTTAGTGTCTACCATCCCTAGTTTTCTCACTGGTCTGTTCACAGTGAGGTAATGGTCCTCCCCGTAGGATATGAGCGGCAGAGATGTGTCACATTAACAACGTTTCTGTTAACAAGAAAATACACTGGCGAGTTGCAACGTCCCGTCTGCTAACAAGTACGGAAAGGTCGATTCAACTGGGACAAACAGCTTTGTGAAAACATGAGTTGAATACACGATTTCCAAATCCTTCACACTACCAATTGCCAAACTTGGTCATGCCTAGCTAAAATCCTTAACTCTAAGGTAGCCAGATAAAGATGCAACATAAAATAATTGGTTTAAATTTTAAGCAGTACTGGTTCTGCTTGTGAGTGCGCTCATCCTTTACATATTTTCCGAGATCGAACATGACAGTGCCACCAATTAGTTTTACAGATGGGTTCAGTGTGCACATTCAGAGGACCAAATCAACCGTTTGACCATCAGATTCAGTTAGGGATAATGGTCTTGTGACTTGCCATTCAAGAACGTCTCTAATCAGTCTTGCTGTGCTGTTGTATGCACGCATGCCACATGTGTAACATGCTACGGACTGACCCATTTTCTGCTATCCAGCTAACTTCTGAATGTGTCTTAGCACTTTTTATTGTGTTCACAAATGAAGTCGGTTGCTTACAGAATACTCGCAGCCTGTTATTCCGTTCGTGCCAGTCTCAAATGTACACCGGCATATTGAACTTGTTCTAGTCTTCAATCTCCCTGTCAGTGATAAGATGATTTGCACACATCCAGGCTTATCAAAAGAAATACCGCATTTTTAATTAACACTTAAAATGATTGTATTCAAGTCGACACAGCATAGGGAAGCACAGATGAACACTTGCTCTCATGGACAAAATGGTCAATTCTATGTGTAACACTAACATGTAGATTAAACCGGAGCCATCAAACCTCATTCGTGGTACCCTAACTCTCCGGTGAAGCATCGTATGCCCAGTTTGAGGTTAGTCTAGATTTCGCTAATAGACTGTTTCAAATGCATCAGTCGAAACATTTTGGTCTTGCCTTTACTGATGGCAGGTTTACTTTGGAGATGACCTTAGCTTCTACAAACCACACTGGATATTAGTTGATGAGAAAGGGGGATAATTATTTTTGTGCAGGCTTACTCGTAAGAACCTCAGAGTCAGTGAAATTCTGTTCTCCTTATATTCAGACTAACTACAAAACACTCGAGTTCTGGTTAACTCTCCGTATATCCAGATTAAACAGGATATTACACCTCCATGGTTGTGGACATTCAATCTCCAATCGCCATCTCAAATACTAAGTCAAACAAGAGAACCAGGGAATCGAGGAAAAGGCATTTAAAATGTGGTGGCCAGCAATGATGACCGTGACCTCGTGGTCTAGTGGATGTGCTTGGACAACAGACTGCCACTTATGCACAGGGGTACGATTCTCCGGCATGCGCGGTATTGTTCAGACTCACGTAGGCCGAAACAGCCGTTCATCTTTTGCTGGTGGTCACTGCAACCAACTGTTCGCAAAACCCTTTCTCACCCCCTTCTGGGGTCGCAGTCGATGCTTACTCATCTGCTAGCCAACACAACAGGGATGATCGATTTCAGCTTATGAGCGACAGGAAGTGCAACAATTGAAGAAACTAGACTACAACTCAACCAACGCTTTGTTGAACAATATCCTTAACTAACAGTTTAATGAACGTGACCATGTGGGTAGAACGGTATACATGAGTGATCGATAGCTTTCACGGGAACAAGATACCTGTCAAAATTTCCGCCATAATAATATCGCGTCATTCGTTGTAAAGACTCTAAACACTACCAACAGTATTAAAAATCAGCTGGTTCGCAAAATAAGTTATTATTGTTTTCATTCGCTGTAGAGAAATACCTACATATGCACGAGGATAACAAGTCGCGAAGTGAGGGGATCATGTGAAAAATTTAGAGTGATTTGGTTTGCACCTGTGACCATTAGATTCTGACTTCCGTTATATCTCATCAACTCGGTGCAGTTTTGTGGGTAGAGTTTAGAAAGAACCCGCTGGGTTTCGCCCGAAATGAGAGCGTGTTGGCTAGAGTTTCACTCCTGTGCGAATCCTGGAGCAGAGTTGAATTTATAGCCGGTGAAAACCTACTGTATAATTGAACTCTAAAAATGTACATAATTCAGTCAATCGGCATACGATTTTACAGTTACCTAACAGCAGGCTTATAACGAACAAACGTAATGTCGGTGCTGTATTCCCATATTCAGATCGGGGTAGAGTTTATGGAGAACGGTTTAACAGTTTCAGTACCAACAAGTGCGTACACCAAGGCTACCCCATTTCACCATTCTTATGTAATTTTGTCGTAGACAAACTAACAGAGAAATGGTTACGGTACTCGTAAGATGCCGGCGTGGACTGTTCA
>LOND01008899.1:0-16502 GCA_014220965.1 Paragonimus kellicotti | reverse complement strand
GCACAGTCAGTCTGCAGTCGTCTGTGGGCATACATCAACCTCTGGGTGTATGCGTACTAAGCAGTCCGTGGCAAGTTCAGTGATTAGAAGAGGGAGTTGCCATTGCCAATAGTTTCAATGCTTGTAATAGTCTAGTCTGATATGAACGGCTGAAACAGACTTACAAACGAAAGTAGCTCATTTACACTGGCTCATAATGTTGTCTAGTTCACAACAGTTACAGAACTGCTCATACTGCAAGTAAATTGGCAGGATTTAAGTGCACGTAATCTCAGCATAACTCCCTTTCATCGACCTGGCTTGTGTTGAAGATATTTTAAAGGCTACTAGGTGTAAAGTGTGCACTGGGAATCGGAATATCTTCTCAATGACAGACAAGTGATGTTTGAAGACAAACCGTGCAGAAAACCTCTGGCAAGCTACTTAGGGTTCAGCCGCACGTTTCAGATATTCCGCAGCTTTAGAATACCAGCAGATATGCAAAGAACCATTAGTTATGCTAAAATATGCAAACTTTCTTGCAGATTGGGCTTTAGAACCAGCGTTGCAATAACTAAGGTAGTCAACTACGAGTGATAAGCACTGTATTTTGAATAGCGGTCTTTAATTAACACCCATTAGTGCACGTAGCTGGTCGCAGTTTAGATCGACGACGTGACTGGAAAGAAGCCTTTCTGGCACGGCTTTAGCTTCTAGACAGAGGTTTGACTACTTTCTAAACGTCGATTGGTTGTGTACTACATGGATTACTTCTGGTTTTATCATTTTTATGCAAACTTAGTCAACTTCAACGGTTTAATCGAATTTCGCGGGAAGTTTCTATAAAAATGACATCAGTTGAAAAACCTCAAAATTTATGTTAGGTGAAACTGTACGCTATTAAAACAGCTGTACGAAATAAGTATTAGATCATCCCAAGAAACGTGAAGGAAGATTTTGTAAAAGTAGATTAGCATTTCTATTGTATATGTGGGAGATAAGCGACTAGATAGAACAGTCTCCGGAAAATGTTCGCATTACGTGAGAAAGTGTGCAGAATTTGTTTAGAATGTTATGTATTGTCACAGCGTTTATCAAGATTGTCACAAAAAGATAAGCAACTTTCGTAGGTAAGTGTTATCCATATCGTGATGTTCATCAAAATGTTCGTGCTGACGAGCAGACAACTAAGCTGTACAAAATGGATGTGAGTATGCACTAACAAATTGATATAAAGGACTGTACAGCGATATACTTACTGTCGCTACTGATTTTCTGCGCAAAAACGTAGGGTGGCGCTTGGAATCTCTAGGTATATTATGTTGGCTGTTGGCTGAAAGATTTGATATCACCTAATCTACCGTTCCTCACAAGTTGATTTGATATCACCTAATCTACCGTTCCTCACAAGTTGTAATTTGGCAGCCAGCGTTAAGCGAGTTCATTTGCTCAATCAGTAGGTGGGCCTAGGCTTAGTCGATCAAGCTACGCACTGAGGGTACAAAGCAGTTTCAGAAAAGGATTGTGAGTAACCGGTAACTTGATTTACTGGTACCGTTTTCTCCCTGACAGAGAAGCTTAGTCTGGTCTGAAGAGGCTCCTTTGCAAAAGTGGAACATCAATAATGAACCAAGTTGTTGAATGCTCACAAGTTGCTATGGCACTATGAACACTGGACCGGTCTCAAGCATATTCAAACTGATGGTCACGAAGAGTTCATCTTTCGCGCCCAACACTTGCCGTCGAGGGTGTGGCAATCCCCGGTAACGGGCGATGTAAACAAAACAAAACATGAAATTTACAGATAAGAACAAGCTAAGATCGATTACGTTCATGTAAACATTTATCGGACGGTTTGGAAAGTAAAGATATCGGGAAACTGTTTCAGGTTTGAAGGCTCAACAATAAAAACGTTGCAAAAAGAAAATCAGATACCAATGAGCGGAATGGAAATCTGACTACTGTTTATTTAGCACGCAACAGTGGCGCTGCAAAATACGGACAACAACGGGTGGTCAACATCAAGAGTGAGAGGTTGAGAGTATCTTCAATTGACCTTAATGTTTTAACGACTAAACTGTCCGAACACTCAGTTTTGATGCATCTGCGACAGACTCCTGGTGGGTTGTTTCGGATTGGGCAAGTTCTAATGCCGATAAAGTGTTTAGGCAACTTAAACAACTCACTTGATGTTTTAGCATTAAGAAGTCATCCGTGAGCCGTTTTTTCGTAAACATAATTAATGTTAAAGGGGGCTGGGGTTGATGAATGATCCTGTGTACTAAAATCAAGACTCTTGTTGTGTGCCCGTAGCCCACTAAGAACTGCCCAAGTTTACACTACCTATCTTGGTAGAGTAGATGACGAAATGTCGTAAACCGTGTTGTAGGTTCTGCTTGTTGCTTTTCAATAAGATGCCCTTCTCGAAATAATTCGACAATCCTGGATATTTTGGCCCTAGACGGTGACACACTAGTGAACTGAACATGATAGTTAAAGCTTCTAAATGTAAACGCCCAAACAGTCTGATAGATGACCAAAGTATCAAGTTGGCTTTCTTGGCTACTGACTATCTGTTAAGAAACAACCTAAGGTCATTTGATGCCGTTGTTCTAAAACTGCGCTTTCTGGAAATAGTACCCAATTCTTCGCCCCCCACGAAGTAATCTGTTCAGCCCAGTTGACAAAGGTGCGTCCGTTTACATGTAACCACGTGAAATGGGAGGATGTTGTCTATGCTGCAACGGTGTACAATGATAAATTCTTTTTGTGGCTTCTTACTTTTAGTGGCATCGTCCACTACACGCCAACTTTCAATTTCATCAGCGTATAACAGCGAAGGGGAACTGACGAGCCATTGGTGTTTTTAGCACAGTCCGAACAAAAACAGAAGTCCTAGTACGAAACTTTATGACATACAGCTGGACGTACAATATTAACTAGGGAAAGCCCTGTTCACTTTCAGATTAAAGCGACGATTATGGGAGTAATCAAATGACCCACTGAAGTGTAAAATTTTCTGCCCGATGAACGCGAAGCTTCACAGAGAGTTAAAAATGGTCTACCTAATCAGAAACTTCACAGAAGTCTGGATAAACCACATTGACTGATGTGCCCTTTTCAGCCGCCCTTACCCGATCTTCCCAAACCGCAAGCAGGTCGGTAATTCGCGAGAATCGATTATGGAATATCACTTATAACCGACTGTATCTACATTTGAATTCGATTTGTCGATGTTGTCAGAAGAAATGTCATATTCAGAAAGCGTATCCCTCTAAAAGTAATGTTTGCAAGTTGTATACTTCTAGGTCAACCAATCTGATCGATCAGAACACGCATATTCTACGGAGCAAGAATACGGCAGTCAGCCACAGACTTGGAACAACGTGAAACACACCGTTCATTTTCATCCTAATTGTGAGTGGGCAACAAGTCGCATTCGGGCTCCATACTGAACCGGCCGTTACATTGTTGTGGTCGGATGCTTTATCACTTCTTCCAGTAAACATTCACTTGCGATCTTATACTGAACAAACAATGTGTATTACCGGTACCATTTTGCACGTGTGTCCTTTAACAACTGCTTGTGATATCTGCGTGTTCATGGAGATGTGCTGTGTCGGGAAACACCTTCCTGCAATGTTGTTGAATGTGATATAATTCAGTCTCCGTCACGATTATCTGAAATTTTTAATGCACAAAAAAATTCGTTCGATCAGACGAAGCTTGGAATTTTGTGAAATTATGCCGCATATTTAGCACTCTCACCGAAGTTCTGGAAAGGCAGGACTCCGCCGTGTGCTGTACATACTAAAAGTAAAACGAGATATATTGCGTTCAGAAGGAAGGTAAATTGAACTCGTCCAGTGTTCAGATTGGACAACATCCACATTACCCGTATCAAAACCCGACGGTGCAGTTACAATGTTTGGTGGCTATAGAATAGATGTGAACCTACTGTTACGGTTAGATCTTTATCCTTTATCAAAAGTTGAAGACATACGCTTCGTTATCTGGGGATAAACGTTTTACAAGACCTACTTGAGCCACGCACAACAACAGAGTGAACTAGATAAAGATTCACGTCCATACACTACACTAGGATTGTTTCGTTACATCTGACTCCGATTCAAAATTAACTCTGCACTCGCTATTTTCTAACGAATTCATTGACTCTCTTGTTAAGGAGTATACCTAATACATGTGCATACTTTGATGACATTCTGATCACGAGGCTTAACACTGACCAGCATTTGCAGATTTCGAACTTGGTCTTGAAGAGACTTTTCAATGCAGGTCTTGTATTGAGAAGCAAAAAGTGTGAGTTCCTGGTACCCAGTGTGCAATACCTCGGATTTAAGCTGTCAAAAGAAAGGCCTACAACCACTGGAAGAGAAAGTACGAACTGTACTGGATGCGACATCACCTAAACACATGAGCGAGATTCGGTAGATTTTGGCAGCAATAACACAGTTTTCTCGATTCATGCTTTTCGCAACAAAGCACCCTTCACCCTTCGTCAGCTTCTGTGAAAAGGAGAAAACTAGCGGTGAACCCAGGTTCCTGCAACTACTTTCAACACAGTTGAACAGATTCTTATTTTACCACGCTTTTTGACGCATTATAACTCAGGAAACAAATAGTATTGTCTTGCGATACTTCTCCGCACGTTGTTGGTGTCGTGCTATTCAGCAACGTTCCAGATGGATGAAAACGCCCTATCTTTGTATTGCCCCCGCCACATTAAGGGCGACAGATAAGAAACATAACGCACAAATTTGTACCCTGGAAGTCGCTGAACTAATCATATTTCAATGAGTAAAAACGTTTTGCACTGAACTGTTTAGCGACGGGTTCCGATGGCTTGTGACGGCCACATATATCCATATTTTTTGTGACGTGAGAAAAAAGAATACAAAACAAATTACTTCACCTGCGGATGATTCTGTCGCTCACCGATCGTTATCTGTCTCTACCAACCATAAAATTCGATACACTGCCGGAAGTTTCAATAGCGTTGCTGATGCCTTACGTAAGTTTCCATTACCAGGTATACCGTTCACATAATTTATCCCCAGGAGAACTTGTGCTTCTTATTCAACTCTTCAACCATTCTCCCATTACGTCGATGGATATATGACGAGAAACAGACACAGACACCGTACTAGTCTTACTCAAACTGTGCGTGCAAGTAGGATGACCAGGACGGACACCTGACGAACTTGCACACTTTCATTCGCGAACGACTTAATTGAGTCTTCAAAACGGGTGTCTGCTTTTGTAACATGTGTGGTGATTCCAAAGAGACTGCGACCATCTATCCTCGATGAACTCCATAGTTCTAACTCCGGCGTCGTAAAAATTAAATTATGCCATTTTTATATGTGGTAGCCCACGCTGGCTGATGACATTGGATCAGTGGTCAGGTCATATGCATTATGCCAATAAAACCAAAATTCAGTCCTCAAGTTACTGCTGCACCATTGGAAATAGCCAGAAATACCAGGGATGCGAATCCACTTAAACATCTTTTGGCCCGTTTGAAGATCAGATGATTTCACTGATCGTAAATGCCCATTCCAAATGGATTGGTGCTCACACTCTTCCAATGGCAACAGTGAGCTAGTAGCGTTTATTCAACATTATAGTATTACAAACCCTTCCGTCTAAACGAGCGGCCGGTTTGCCAGAGACATAGAGTTGTAAGGATAACGTGTATGTGATTTCGACTCCAACGGTAATATGTGCCGACTCAGACTATCCAATGGTAATAGAGCAGTATATACAGGCACTGTTCTCACTCCTGCTTCGAACGGCCTGGCTGAACGTGCTTTGCAGACAGTGAAGAATAGGTTGAAGAAACAACCTAGTTCTCCTTTTGCGCTTGTGTCTTGATCGCATCCTGAATCTTGTCAACGAAGCTACCAGCAACAGTCCCGCAGAACACATGTTTGGTCGTCGTTTCCTTACTCGGCTGGACTTACTCTATGAGGCTTCTCAATCAATGGTAATCGCTAAACAGGAACTAGCAAAATACCTCCGTTTCCATATCGGGATTGTAAGAGCAAGACGTTTAGTCGAGTCGGATCCTCTTTCTTTTGCAGTTTACCGCATTGAAACTAATAAACAGCGACAATTGTTAATGTCATAAATGCTAACGGACGATTTAACTAAAGCTCCCGACTTGGAAGACCGAGTGTAACGTTGCGACGCCTCTAGGTCGATATGCCCAACTGGCATCCGCCAGGAATCGTTGAGGTTCCCGATCACCCCGATCGACCTCCCCAGAAGCATTACTGACGCATCCAGGACTGAGCTAGCCCATATACCTTGCAACTTATCCTGCGCCGACCCTTTGGCTGTCAGGCGTACATCTGGTAGACCGTCTGTGGAACCGGTCGATAGGCACAGCTAACGCACGGAGATTCACACGCCACGCTTGAGTGTCATCGACGAAGTCCCTACACGCATGTGTGTGAGATTTTATCGATCTATCGGGCTTGTACCATTCTTATTCGATCGTGAGAAGAAACGTCCACAGTCTCTTGGCGTGTCACTCAGTCTATCTGTCTTACGTTGTGGATTGAACTGTTCTGTTTATCTTGCTCTATTTAAGTTAACCCACTCTGTCTAGTTATGATGCGTGAACGCTTAGTCAAAGCCTATTTATTCGCTTAACAAACTAACAGACTTTAAATGGGTTTTAATAACCACACTGGACCTGATAGAACACAAGCTCAGGTCGTATCCGTCACACCAAGGACACTTGTTCAGAATATCCGCAAGCGAACTGGAGTCGCAGTTACGCTGCGAAATAAATGCACTTTAGTGGTGTGGCAGTGAAAGCCGTAAAGAGGCTGTTTTGGCGATTGCTCCTCACTTTTGCCTATAGCTTAGTTGTTTGCTCGCAAGGTACAGATACCTTAATGTTGAGTGGCTTAGTATAGATATAATTGTTTTTGGTAGCTGAATTCAATTCCCCCCTTCTGTTTTTTTCCTTGTTACTTTTTTGTTGTTGATATGGGGCTTATGTATAAACGCGAATCTCTGCTAAGACGCCGTCTTTGGTTATAATGATGGTGATGATGAGACTTATCCTGTTAAATGTATTGAGAAGACTGGTCAGTCAAACATTCAGAGGTATTACTGTGATGAACATACTAACAAAAGCACACAAAAGTCACATGCTTAACGAAAGTCACAGTAAAAACGTTAGCTTGCAAATCCGCGGTGCGTAATAGCTACTAAATTCTGAACCATCCGGTCATGCCTGAAAGGTGCATCATTTTTTGCATGTGAACCGTTTCTTAATTTGAGGTGCGATCCATCTTGACGGCCAGTGACTAATTAAAAATTTAAATTAAACATTACCCACAATCGATCACAGTTCTCACATTCAGGTAAGACTTATTGGGTGGTGTTCAATTTGAAATAATCTAAATCCCAGAAATTAAGTTCAATATTATTCAATTTTTTCAGAAATATTATTCATAATTAGGTTTTAAAGGGTTAAACTGCTAACGTGATCTTAGCTAACAGTTGAAAATCTTGGTCATCACAATTTTCAGAACCCCATGAATGGGTAAAAACAGTGTTTCGCTTAACAAAGTCGCCAGTTTAGAGTGTATTCAAAAGTCCGGATTTTAAGTTTGAAATTCTGTTTGAAATGTTGAAGGCAACTGTTTGTTACAATTTCGTGTTTCTGCTACCGTAGCCAATAAAAACTGGGAACTTGACATAACTTGTCTGTTTGGGTCAAAGAGGCATTTTGAAGTAGAGCGTCGTGTTACATCCGGCAACCACGGAACTGGTGATCTAACAAATAAGACTGTGATTTTGCAATACAAAGGCTGTCGACTCAAACCTCATTTCGGTGAGTTCACACAAGGGTGAAACCGGTCATGCAATAAGTACTGTAAACTTTCAGCGTGTACAACACACTGTACTTCCGCTGTGACACACCAGGTCACACGTGAACTGGACATGGAAAGCAGTTGCTGCTAGTGATTATCAGTAAAGTGGCGGTAGTTTCAACTTGACTGAATCACAACGAAGAACATAAATCAAATCACAATAGCGTTATGTATGCGTGGCAGTAGAACCTACGATCGGTCACGCATCAGGATATTGTTCCGGCCACTTGTCCACCAGACCACTGGGTGGCTGGCCCCGAGGTTGCAGAAAGTTGCTTAACTTATTTTCATTTCTTTTTCTTAATTTCGTAACCCCTGTAAACTGGTAAACTAAGATTAAGGAGGTATGATCACATCGTACACCAACGTGAACTGAGAATTAAGAAAACATTGATTGGCCAAAACAGTAGTATACTAGCGCAAACAAACTATTTTGTTGATATCGTAGATGTCTTTTATTTGTCACATTCAAATAACACCGTATTTGATTTTTTTTTAATATATCACTTTATCATAAATTTTCTGTATTTGTTTCTATCGTCTATTTAAAATCTCAGACTCAAGTATAACCAACAACGTCATTCCAACAACCGAGAGTGTTACTGAATCATATTACGAAGCTAGAGAAGATGTGAAACAGGAAGCTGAGATCAAAAAAGCAACAAAAAACAGTGATTGCAAAAAACGCAGTTAAAGCCCAGTAAGTTGTTTGACCGGTTTTTCTACTCATTGTTTTCTGAAAAGGTTAATCTCCAGTATGTTTCATAATGATAGGCAAGTAATTTGAGTCAGTTCAACTCCAATTCTTTTATGTGACATTGTTGCGATTCTTGTTCAACGGCGAACGCAGTCTGCCTTAAGTCAGTTGACGAAGCAATTCAGTACTGGTTGTAACAAGTCTTTGGTTCATTAGTTGAGCTAACTTGCATTTAAACGTAGGCAGCAAATGCGTACTGCTCAAAGTTCGCCAAATGCATACCACCGGTTGTTGCCGCTCTTTAAGTAAGTATATTCTGTAACCTTCGGCTAAATGTCCTGCTATACTAACGACGGAGACACTAGATAGAACTTAATACTTCAGATGCCAACTGTTTCGATTGTGATTGTCAGACTCCGGAAGCTGTAGATAAGCGCTGAGAGGAAACGTTCAAAAGTTTCATTGAAGTCGAAATCATAGGTGCCTTTGCTGACCGATCGGCGTTTACTTCATTGCTTTGTAAAAAAAAAAAGCATTCTGAAGTAATCGGAGTAACTGCGCAATTATTCTCTGCGTTCTTGGTCACCTGCACGGATCCACAGACTCCGTTACCAGCATGAGGCTCGGTAGAAGAAAATCTCAACTTTTTGCCCCATTCATTCCGGTACACTAACCGTGTTTTGGGCTTAGGCCGCTGAAAAACACTGTAATCATTGGAAAGTAAGAGACGTTTGCACGCTTCCCTTCCGGTCGTAAGGCCCAAACTCATCTAATCTCGGCACTTTAATCCCTTACAATATTTTTTTTGTTTAAACGAATGAATATAGAATTTTCAGATAAAATTACTTGTGTAGTACTACT
This sequence comes from Paragonimus kellicotti, assembly GCA_014220965.1. Lineage (NCBI taxonomy): Eukaryota > Metazoa > Platyhelminthes > Trematoda > Plagiorchiida > Troglotrematidae > Paragonimus > Paragonimus kellicotti. The sequence continues at coordinate 7,052 of LOND01008899.1, read as the reverse complement.
ACCCATCTAAACGTTTGGGTAATTTTTATTTCTCTACGTTTCATCATCAGTTTTGAATTCTCCAGCCAAACGGCATTGTGAACCGCTCTCTATCTAGATTTATGCTTTTACATTTCTATGAGGGGTTAGATGACATTGTTACTTTTAACACCCTACACTTAATGTTCTTGGAGTTCTAGAGTGTCATTGGCCATCTCTGGTGGAAGCTTGCCTACTACTGCCCGGATACCACCCGACATAGACTCCGCGGGAGACCACGGCCAGTTCAAGAACAGGTTCTTCCGTGGCTCCCAGCTTGTTCAGGTTACCGGGTGTCTGTAATGGGCCAACGAGGTCGGTTAAAAATTAACAATGCTTGCCTCCTCCTTTAAAAAACGACATAATATGACCCACCGCACGTAGAGTCTACTCGCTCTAGGCCTCGGTACTAAAGTTCATATAGGCAAATAACGTGGTGATCGATTACGACATTAATATCGAATCCCCTAAACCCTGCAAACGATTTGCACAACCCTGAAAAAGGTTTGCACAACATTGTATTACAGTTCTAATTTTTGACTTACTAAATGTACATGCAAAGCTAAGACATTTTTGATTTCTTTCCCACAAAATATGAAGCAAACTTTCTTCAGTAACATTTTATGAGTGTGTATGTCGGAGGATTGTGCTTTTGTTGGGCTATCTTTTTGATCAAGCAGCTCCACAAATAGCAAAAAGCCGTTTTATTTCTGAAACAGATCGCGACTATCAGGGTGCATAACCGACACGTATTTGCTGGTTGTATCCTATAGCAAGGTAGGAATAAAGTATGTATAGTGCCAAATTAAGCCACTCTTCTAGATAAAGCACTCAGGGTTTCAGGAAGGGCAGGAACGGCAGAAAGCCACACTTGAAACAGTAGGTTGAATCCACACATTTTGAAAACCCTGCTGTACAACTTAGCATGCACTGTTTAGTATTCTCGTTCTCGATAACACACCGAGTCACCATCATCACGGACGGCAATACATCAGTTATTCTTACTGATGAGTAACTACCACACAACCATGAAAATAATCGAACCCTGTACAGAATGAGAGAAGAACAAGAAGCGGAGACTAGGGAACCTAACTACTTAGAACTGCTTCGTCTGGATGCAAACATTCAGCATCAAGGTGCCTACAACTTGCAAACAAACAACCGAGTTGGAAGTTAAAAAAGGCTTCCTTACGGCTTTCACTGCCCCGCGTCATTAAGTGCACTCACTTCACAGACAACTCGGCCAAACAACGACAACATTCACGCCACTGAGCTCGATTAGCCGCCATCTCACCTAACGTCTCAAGCCACCGACTCTGTGAGTCGCGAGGGCCCCAGCCCGGGAGACGAACCCGACCTACAGTACCAACCCCTTCGTAAACGATTTCATTTGTCTACGCCAGGTCATCATCTGTCCACCTCGCACCTTGCGCCAGTCGGCCGCAGCCGGCAAACAGTGCTCGGTGTGGCAAACGACTAGCTGGCATCCTTAGTACATGACCTAACCATCTAAGTCTGTGCAAATGTAGCGACTGAACAAGAGAACTCGTTTGACAATCAGTGCAAACACCCGCTTACTCGCTGGTGCCACCCGATACGAGCGATTGAACGCAGACATCGGTGGTCAAATACCTGAAGACGGTTCACGTCCTCTACCCTGAGTGGCCACGTTTCGCTGCCGTAAAGTAACACAGCCTCACTGTTGTCTGATATACGCGACCTTCAACTTTGAGAGATATGTTTCTCTGTCACTACAGGTATACCAGATTAACGAACACCGCCCTAGCCTTAAGAGATACGCGCTTCTATTTCATTTCCTACACCTCCTCCGCCGCCTGATGCAGCTTCCTCAGGTACACAAATCGGTCAACAATCTCCATGACTTCATCATCTAACATTAAATCTACGTAATCACAGCAATCTTGCAGAAGCACTTTGCATTTTGAGGCTGCAAAGCGCATTCCGAAGTATTTAGCAGAACGCGAAATAGCGTCTAGTGTTGTTTGTGTTGCTTGGAAAGTGTCAAACAGCAACATCTTGTCGTCAGCATAATCAAGGATCAGTCAGTCTTTCACCAGGTAGGAGGATCCACGTCGGCATCTTGTGAGTGTCGGAGACAGTCCTCCATTATTTTGTCATGAAAAAAATCAAACAAGAAGGTGAAAGTGGACAGCTAGACGCTCGCCATTTCTGGTGCTGAAACCGTCAGATAGTTCGTCGAGTCAAGGTTTCATAGGCTGCAGGATTAGGTTCAGACATACGACTGGGCAAAGTAATTGTCACCCTCTGAGTGTGCAGTCGAAAACTAGCCATCGATTGTGATTAGCTTGAAGTGCTTTTAGCAAGTTGCTTGAGTGTGAGGTATTTTGTGCAGTGGATCTTAAAGGCAATGAACGTGAACAGAAATCCGCGTGAGCGTGGATCATCAGGTTTGCGAGACGCAACGATCATAAGGGGATTCTCTGAAGTAGAACTCCCCCAAAAGTTTAGTTGAAGCTGTTTCCATTCAGCATATACTTCGAGAGGACCATCAAATTTGATTGGGTTACGTGAAATGCAATATCTGGAAAATTTCGTTGATTTCCTAATTTTGAGGTTAACAGTAACGTTAGAGATTTACACAGAAGTTAGGATTATCTCGGACTTGTCATTCTTCACCACAGTAATCACTTTTGTTGATGAACGCACCCGCCTTCTGAACGTCATTAATTCCGAATCGCGTTCTGTTTCCATATAAAGAATCGGATTAGTAAAACCAGGGTGCAGTGCGTAACACGTAAAGTGCGATGATTATTAACAGCCATTATTTTACATTAATCGCCAGTCACACTGTGGTAATTGTGTATTCAAGAGAATTTTCACTATACCCTGTCTCACGAGAAATAGCATTTTGAGGCTATGAACATAATACGGAATAGGTAGGTTGTTCGTACCGGTTGGCATTATCGACTCTGCGGATGGTGCATAATTGATGTGCACCATTAAACTCAACATTTCGCTTCCCTCCATAATGCTGAACAGTTAATGAAGCGTGGTAGGTAGCTGCATGAGCAACCAATGTTACTTCTTCAACAAAGGTTTCTTCGACAGACTGAGTCATGTTACAGGAGTTTTGTCTGATGTGTCTTTTATACGCGCCATAATTTCGAAAACCCTATAGTCTACATCACTCGTAGCATATTTACGAACAGACATATAGTCACGTATGGTGCCCAGTGTTCTCGCCGATAATATAAAGTTCTCATATTCGCAGCGTACACAGTCAAGGAAAGAAGTCGTTTTTGACGGTGAACTCAACTCAATAGCAACAATGAGAACCAGCACTTTTGATTGAATTTACTAACTGGATTTGACTGGAGCTCACCTCTTTTTTTCAAGAAACTTCATATGCGCATTAATTTTCTCAACATTTTAACATTCTCGTTGCGTGGCAAGGCAACCAAACCTACTGACGCTGTCAGATCCGTTAGTTGGATAAAATCCAACCTTTTGCCCACACCAGGCGCAGAATCAACTAGTATATTTTAGGCTGCAAAATGTCAATTGATATGTTAAAACGTCTTGAAGTACGACCTACAAAAAAAAACTCGAATTAAAAACTTTGGGATGTCATTTTTAATTCCACAAGAAAATGACGAATTGTGTCAAAAGGCGAATCTACCGGAAGTTGCTGTGATAGCAACCCCGTTTACCTCCAGACCAGAGCTGTATGAATTGTTCCAGTTAGCTTATGCAACCACACACGCACCGCAGAAACACTTGAATGGACGTACCGTATGATTCAGATGCACAAGAAAAGCTCCACTCCCAACTCCCATCCATAATGTGATAGTACCGACTTTGGTAATGGAACACGGAATGCGTTCTACTCCTATGTTAATTCGAATTATTCAGGCGGACGACGCAAGGTTCAATTTGTAACACAGTGTTGTTAACGAGTAGATCCCACGCTTTTTATTTTTCAAAGCAACAGAGATTCTAAACATGGATAGCAAACGATCTGTTTTAATGCGGAACCGAACTAGCAGCGTTGTAGGGACGCCTCACTGGATGAACACATCACAATAACTTGAAGTCGGATTCTGTTGTCGTTGAACGCTGTAACCAGTAACTGACTCAGTACGATAACGCCAAGCTGCTACGTCCGAGGGTGGCCAAACCGTTCGAATCAGAGCATGGGCTTTAGTCTGTTCCTTGACCAGTATGTGTACCACATCGTGATCCCATGGGAAAAGATTGGAATCGTTACCGTTGCAAAGCAAATGGACCAGAATTTATACACAGTTCCAGTATTCTCAAGGAGCGTTTGAGATTGCATACAGCATTATCTTTATCCTTAATACCATTAGCGATAATCAAAGTGAGTTGGTGAAGCAAATTAAACACGATATGGCAACGCCGGTTATTGAAGCCAGTGTGACCGTTTGCCAATAAACTTTTCAAGCATTTCCATCTGAAACTTTTGGTTTCTGTTGTTTATGAAGGAATTATTTGTCTCCGTGTGTAGATAACGCCGTAGCTCACTCGATTAGAGCAGTATCCACAATGCGTCCTCATTGGTTTTTGCTGCGATAAAATTTAGTCAAATCTTGTACGATGCATGTTTAACGGTCTGTTCACGTTCAACCAAACCGTACACTTCGACAATATTGCAGTGCACCGGGTTTTTGCCTTCACTACATGGGGGATTGAGATAAATACGATACAAGACTTAAAAAACGATGAACAAACCTGAGAAGGGCATAGGAAAGACAAACTGATGGATGTCATCAAGTCGAGATATTGCTTTAGTGGACTGAACGATTAAAGGTTTCGTGTCATTTGCACGATCTCGAAAAACTAGAAAATGATCTGTTTTTACATCATTGTTATGCTTGATTTGAACCCTTCTATATGGTGTGTAAAAATGCCAATCTCTAGTACTTGAACATTTCATAAGAAAGTTTAGTTGCTTCGTGTAATAGTCGAGGTGTGTACAGAATACCTGAAGACCTTCGTACAGATTTGTGATAAATAAAATTAAACAAACTCCTTGTAGATAGACTCGATAGGTGACGGGTTATGTGAGTCAAATTCCGATGGATAAGAAGCACCGGAACAGTCTGCTTGCTGATGTTTTTACCTCAGAAGGATCAGTGCTGAGTATCACTAACTTCCAGAACTGAACTTAGTAAAATCTCGGTAACAGTTTCCACCCATTTACAAAGAAAACGTTTGGTTAGCGCAAAAGTGTGTGTAAGCCTAACATGCTTTACGATCAACTTCTGAAGAGCCTTTGGAGCTTGTAACTGCTTTAACTGTAACCTGAAACACCTAACTCCAGTAAATGCAGTAAGTGGCTAGACCACTTTGAAACAGGAACAGGAAAGATACCTGAGTGCCTGGCATAATCACAAGGGAATAATTGGGTTCCACTTACGTGAACAGTGTTAGGACTGACAGTGAAATCAGTGACTAGACAGCCCTGAACTAATTGAATGGATAGGTCGTGGTATTTATCAGAACTGGGAAGTAAATTAGGGACTGAAGACTGGCGAACGATCTGCATCGAACAACTTGAAAGTCAGAAGCTGATTATGACTGATTTGTTACGCCTGTCGAGACAATGTTTTACCAAAGTATGTGCACAGAATAAGGCGTGGTCAAGAGGTAAACATACAAAGGAAAGACAGTTCTTTAGGTTAATTGCGGATGATCTACTGTTCAAACGCACAGGTTAACGGCGACTGATACGTGGTCATAGAGAAACATGAAGCAGATGGTGTTAACGTTCCATGACTCAAGAACAGACAACAAACGGTTGCTACGTAGAGTACCTGATTGTTGTGGTCTAAAAACCAGTCAGGCTTACAAGCAATTGCTTGTGAACCTTCTCATCAGGACTTCACAGTACCATGAGGTGTATGCAAACTGTGCGTGCAAATCTGAACAATTCTGTAAATTTCACAGGCGTGGAACAGATTACGAACAACTGGAAAATGATAAGTTCATTGATGAACACGTGTTTGACGTGTGACACTTGACAGTCAGTGTCGAGTGTCTCATGTGTGTTCCAGTTTCAGATGTTCTGACCAAAAACAGTGTTTGGAAAACTGGCTTTTGAAAATTTTTTCCAAAAATAACGAGAGGACTGAAATTGCCCACAAAAATTTCCGTTATCTACAAAAGACTACCCATTTTGGAAGGGTCTGACTTGTGCTGCACTACCCCTGTGTTTTGGACCATTGTACCGTTCAAACAAAATTTTGGCGCCTGCAAATCACCGATGTCAGTTCACTTCAATGAGACTGAAATGCTGTTGTTGGGATTATTACAAACGCAGTACGGACCACTCTAGTATAATAATGATTTGAAATCGGGATGGCCACTCCAATGCCAAAGGTCACGTTCTCTGGTCCTGTGTCAAAAAGTTATGCTCACTGGCATATCACGTGCCATCATAAAACAAAAGATGTTTCCATCAAATTGATTTCGTGTAACTTCATTCAGATATCTCATTGGAAAACGCGTGTTTGTTTCTCATCTGCAGTCCCTACAGCAATGCGATAGTTATTTTAATTACGTTTGACTAAGTATGATGTTTAGGCCATTGCACAGAAGATCATTTAATAAATCCGACCTCTCTGTTTGTGTCTTTTTTACAAGTTAGCAAATTTGCAGTGCAAGACTTAATACCAATAAAACAAGTCTCAGCAGACAACGAGTGACATCAAACGGGAACTCGTTCTACAAAATTTTTAAATACGAGATGAGTGAATTTAAAAAACTACGCTGATATTAACATCACATAGAGAGTTTGAAAATATTTGTGCACGCGTGCTGCATACATATTATTCTCCTTCGTTTTGGTAAAGTGTCACTTTTCGCGGTTACTACTTGCTGCCCGGGATACAGGCAGACTCTATTTTACAACCGTCTCTGAATTCTGTGACAGGATACGAGACAATGACTGATGCGTTGGTGTTTCTATTTATTTTTTCAGCGGGTTTTAACATAATTCATTAAATGATTATAACCTTGAAAGAAATCTTAAA
>LOND01008898.1:10507-20515 GCA_014220965.1 Paragonimus kellicotti | reverse complement strand
ATGAAAAAGTCGAATTACAGCCACAAAAATCCATGCGGTTTCCGAACCTACTGATTCAACGCAGAGTTGATGACACCATCCAAGACTCAGTCCATTTCGACTTGCGATGCGATAGTGTTATCTTGGTTCGGCACAAACTGCTGATGTAATCGACCGAGAAAATCGGCATCTTAAAGATGTATTAAAAACAAATAGGTATCCAGTGGTTTCGAAGATGATTCCACAAATCACAAGTCAATAACAGACCCGCCCACTTAGCCAGGCCGAAGGCGGTATTCATTTAACTTCTTCTCAAGAGCAATGGTGTCTGTTTAATCTTGAAAAGATTATTATTACTTGTCATTTAACGAGCTTTCTGAATAGGCAACACGGTTATACGTTTTGTTACCACTAGAATGGCAACGTTTGCTATCAACGGTCGTCTACATGTTCCACTCATTTTGTACTGTGTATACTAACAGTTGTGTGGATACGGTTCTAACTACATAAGGGTGACAGGGAAGCAGCTGCAAATTAGGATGATGAAGCATTTGGTCAAGCTAATGTGAGACTGTGTCAGCCAAACAACTGAAAGTTGTGCACATTAAGTCAAGGGTCATCCGTACTAGAAACTGGCTTCATCCCATGCGTGCCACGTGTGCGAGACAAATCACGACATCGACAGTCGGGTGGCATTCTCAGACATCTTCACATACCGCAATAAACGTCTACTCCATTTTGCTCACGCAAATGTTCATCAGACGAATGAAATCACAGATGTATCCAAAAGGAACCATTCATTAAATCAGCGCTATAAGCTCGCATATTTTTCCGCATTTGAACAGAACACTATCCGTAAGTGAAGATTTCATGCATATTTTGTAATTTTCAGTTCTGTATTATGTAACTGTTAAAGTTCAACGAAGTCAGTTTGAATAGAAAACATTCAGTATACCTCTAACTAATCAGTCAGTTCAGGAAATTGTCACTTCAGTTTGATAGTAATAAAAAAAGTCACTCTCAGTAAGACGAGCATAAACCATGCAAACCAGAAGAAAACAAACAAGCAATTTGAAAAGTTTTAGAGAAAAAATGGTTGGCTCCGTGTGATTAGCATCGCATGTTGGGACGAATACAGTAATTTCATTGTGTGTGTGTGTTGTGTGTGTGTGTGCGCGCACTTCTAGTGGTGGCCCGTTTTGCGTATCGTGCACATCTTTTCCAGAAGAAAACAGTTGACCCGACCAACCGCATTTTGCAAGCACAACATCAATGCGGTGTATTCATAACCACATCACGCTTCGACATTTACAGTTAGCCAGTGGACGAAAAAAGTTCACGTCGATCGTGGATCTTTTCCAGGTCGTAAATATTTATTTGAAAAGTGGTGGTACTGTTGTACTCAACTGGGACCGTAACCTATTGCCGAAGCATACTCATGAACTCAGTGATGTGGCATGCGACCAAAGGAATGTTATCTTCCTCAGCTTGAATGTTCTCATTTGACGTGGGAATAGATAGAAGGGAGGGAACCGCAGTCAACATAGTTCTTAGGACAAACACGGTACACAAGTCTGACCACGACAGTGGTAGGTAACCAAACCAACTGTCCAACATGCGTCAAGAGGACAAGCAGAACAAAACACAGATGAGGTCATAAACGGTGAGATAAATGTCAACCAAATTGAGAAATAACGTTGATCACACAAGCTTAATTTCAGCTTGATGAATGGGTAGGTCAGAGACAAGCAACTAAGCGAGACAGAACAGGTAAAGAAGCATGATAAAATCACTTACTTCGACCTCGACCTCTCTCAGAATCTCGACAAGGACATCACAATCAGGTGTGGTGAGATCGATCAATTGCAGAATACTGCAAGTAAGTTCGACACACACGTTGTTGCATAGCACACCTGTAAATAATAACAGAACAGATAACAAAAAGCAGATACACAATCGATTACAGAAAGCTCTTATCGATGGTATAAAAATCACTAGTAATGCAGACAACAACAAAAATGATAAAATTAGTGAATGCTAAAACTGAGTTGCACAAGAAAACATATTTACACGATGAGCGTCATTAACTACGGTATTCTGTCACGTCTGACACAGTGTTCCAAACCAAAGGCCTTGCTGCCCTACGGAACTTGTAAAAAAAAGCCGCGGAAACAAAGTTTTAGGTTAAAACCTTCAGACTACAAACCTATGCAATACACTGAATATAATATTGCCACTTTCAGCCCAACAGTGCAAAGCACAGTAAATCTATGGGATCACATACGTTAGAGATACCTGAGTGACAGTGGCATTAATTAATGGGGGAAAAACATTATCCACAATAAGAGATCAACAGTTGATACAAATACTTAACCTTCATACGACCACAGAGAAGGATAAAAAAAAGGCCGTGAGTTAGATATTTAAAAAAGAAATGACGGAATGAGAGTTCGTTACATAAAGACCCTATGGTTAAACACAAGTAATGAAAAACGAAGTACTTAGAGCTTACGAAAAACTATCGTGTTGCGAATGAGAGAAAAGTGGCATACATTAGATGGCGTCGTTGTGGCTTTTGTTGACACGTACTAACTAAGCCAACCAAACAACACAACATGTTTGTCACTGAGTTCGATTGTCCGTCAGGTCTACCAATGTTTTAAGCTACCGATTCTGTGAGTTGAGAAATCTCTACCTCGAGAAATAGATGTAATGTATAATGACTAGCCGAATATGGTAACTGTTTTCATTTCTCAACACCAAGTTGGCACCAGTCATTTTTTATCCACTTTACATCTTGCGTCTGTTGTATAACAGGCAGTTTCGTTGTGAGTAGTATACTACTCACAAGCGACATTCGGGAACAAAGGGCAAGCCCCAACGCCAGGAAGACGACGGACCAGAAGAGACTATTGGAATAGTGTGTACGCGCTATGGGAGAAGTGCCACCAGGGCGAATGACAACGTACTGCCACCCAATGTATGTGAATGCATATCAGCCGTGCAAATGAGTGTACACGTTTGTGGTCCCATGTTTAACATGACCTGTACGGGAGTTCGTGCAATAAACGAATTTGCTGGTCAAGCGTCTTTGCGGTCACAACAACTGGTGCCGTGACGAACGTGAGGATGAAGATACCCTGGCCGCAGCCGTTCGAAGATGGAGACGTCCGGACGTTCCTGGAGGACTTCGAGGACGTGGCCGAAGTGGTCGGAGTCAAGACCGACCGTGGGAAGCTGGCTGCCCTGCGGACGCTGGCGAAGGCGGTGCTGGACGCAGCGCGAAGAGGCCCTGCAAAGGTGGAGTTGGCCGCTGCGAAGTAGGCGCTGGTGGCTGCGTTTGACAGCCCGGCCGACCGCCAGGAGGCCATGCGGCGGTTCAAGGCGGCCAGGCTTGGACAAGGAGCGGATCCATCCGTGTTCGCTGCCACTCTGCAAGGTTTGCTGGACAGGGCTCTGCCAGGATTGGATCAAGAACCACGACGGCAGTTGTTAACGGAGCAGTTTATTGAAGGTCTCCCGATGGCGGTTCGCGACCAAGTCCGTATTGCCCATGTCGCCCGGCGGATGGACCTCGATGAGCTTGCGAAGGTGACGCGGGAGTTGGGAGTAATGTCCGTGGCCTCAGTGGATGCGAACGACAATACGGACAAGAAGACACTGGAAGAAATGCAGAAGACAATGGAGCAGCTCGCAGCGGATGTGGCTGCCTTGAGAACAGCACCACGGAAGAACGATCGACTAGGAGGCTGCTTCATCTGTGGGGAAAAAGGACATTGGAAGAAGAATTGCCCAACCCGCGGATTAAGCGGTTTGAAAATAAAGTGTTTCATGACAACCATGTTCCATATAAATGTTATGTAATTAGCCTGATGATGAATAACCGAAAACGAGCTTGTTCGCTACACTATTGTTTTCTGTTTCATGATTGTTCCTTTTTGTTGGGCGGGTCAACTAGTAATGGGAGCAATTGAGAAGGGGGCCGTACATACAAGGGTTGAAGTTGACGGAGAGATAGAACAGTGCTTGGTCGATACAGGGGGCTATTTCGTTGATTGCTCGCGCAGAAAAGCAAAACGTAGAACCGACATCCATGATGATCAGGACAGTTGGAGGTCATAGTTTACTGGTTGACGGTGTGAAAGAATGTGGGGTGCGTATCGGCAGCCATATCGTAAAGCATAGTTTCGTTGTGTCCCCAGAAACCAGGCAAACGATCCTTGGAGCCGATTTCCTCACTGCAACAGATGCCGTGATTGACTTGAAGCTCAAAAGTTGTCAACCAGGTATGGCTCTTGGCACTCACGGGACAGCAACAGAATAGCCTCAAGTTGCATGAAAATATCCGGTTTGGACAGAATGGAATAGAATAGCCTCAACCAAGTACGCGCGGCTAAAACCCCCACTTGCACAGCCCCCTTGCTCCAGTCCACGGTCGAGAAATACGCGGAGGTATTTACGAACGACGATGATCCGTACGGATTCTGCAACTGGATTGCACATGAAAATACAACAATCGGAACATTTTGACCTCACAGACCCTACAGGATACCGATTCAATCTTGAAGGAGGAATTAAAAAGGCAAATACAGAACACGCTGAATGAAGATGTTATAGAAGAAGCCAACAGCCCGTACAACTCGCCTGTTCTCCTGCTGAAGAAGCCCAACGGGGATAGTACGCTGCTTTTGTATCGGATTTTAGGAAAACGGCTAAATGAGGTAACACACAGAACACAGTTGTGCCAATACCGTCCGTCGCTGATATTTTTGATAAGCTGCAACAGGCGAAGTTGTTCACGGTGTTGGACTTACGCTCCGGATACTGGCAGGTACCAATCAAACCAACGAATCGTGAGAAAACTGCATTCACAGTAGGCGAAAAACAGTACCAATTCAAGCGCATGCCGTTTGGCCTATCCGGGGCACCGTTCACATTTCGACGCCTGATGGTTCAGCTGGTAAAACGACTGGATAATGTGGCGGTATATGGAGATGACATTGTTATATATAGTAACACGGAATCGGAACATGCTGCCCATATAGATGCTGTCTTAAATCGAATTAAGAACTCAGGACTCCGGATTAATGCCGACAAGTCGCAAATCGGACGATCATCGGTGGTGTTACTGGGACACAAGGTGGGTCAAGGTGAAATCAGGCCTCTGCCGGAGAAAATATTGACAATTAGAGAGGCCGTGGCTCCGAATTCTAAGCGCACGCTGAGACAATTTCTGGGTCGAGCAGGGTACTACAGTCGGTTCGTGAAAATTTTCACTCCATTACATCACCATTGTACGAACTCCTTCGAAAAGACAAGAAATTCGAATGGACCGACGATGCCCAGAGGGCGTTCACGCGAGTGCAACAAGCGATGAACGAGCAACAACTGACACTGAAACTTCCGAATACAAAAGAAACGTTTATCGTAGCAGCAGATGCCAGTGACCGTGGCATTGGGGCAGTGCTCAAGCAAAGGGAAGGAGTAATCGAATATGCCAGCAGAGTCCTGACCCCAACGGAGCAGAAATATTCGACCATTGAGAAGGAATGTTTGGCAATCGTCTGGGCACTGGACAAGTGGAGGCCGTACCTGTTGGGTCAACAGTTCCACGTGGAGACAGATCACAAACCTCTCGAGTGGATCAGGACTGCGAGGGACCCGAGAGGCAAATTAGCCCGATGGGCATTGCGTTTACAGGAATATGATTTCACGATCAATCATGTGCCTGGTTCGAACAATTGCGTCGCTGATTTTCTTTCTCGACCGCAGATAGACGACGAACTCCCAAAGTGACCTTTGGAGTCAACGGCTTAGTAATGGAGCAGGACCCACAAACACTAGTGCGTCTACAACGTCAGGACAAGGTCCTCCGGAAAGTGATTGAAGCTCTGGCAAGAGGCGTGAGGATCCCAACAAATACTAAGGATGAAGAGTTGAAAATAATCGCATCCCAATGGAGAAGAGTTGGCTTAAACAGTGCGGGCGTATTAACGTGGCAGCGTGGCGTTGGGCGCTCTTGCGTGGTAGTCATCCCGAGACAACTGAGGAGGAAACTGCCATGAAATGGCACACACCGGATGCACAAGGACATACAATCTGCTGCAACAAAGAGCATATTGGCCGAAGATGAAAGAGGATGTGACAGCTTACGTGTTTGCAACAGATGCACAGGAACCAAGGAAACCTCAGAAGGAGGAGGGTGTTGTATAACAGGCAGTTTCGTTGTGAGTAGTATACTACTCACAAGCGACATTCGGGAACAAAGGGCAAGCCCCAACGCCAGGAAGACGACGGACCAGAAGAGACTATTGGAATAGTGTGTACGCGCTATGGGAGAAGTGCCACCAGGGCGAATGACAACGTACTGCCACCCAATGTATGTGAATGCACATCAGCCGTGCAAATGAGTGTACACGTTTGTGGTCCCATGTTTAACATGACCTGTACGGGAGTTCGTGCAATAAACGAATTTGCTGGTCAAGCGTCTTTGCGGTCACACGTCAATCGCTCACGGTGCTGACAATAAGTGCTCAGCGTGGGAGACCATCGGTTAGCATCCCTGGTATATTGTCCAACCACCTTAATTCATACATCTGTAGTTTTTCTTATTCTCGATAATTAACGATACTTCAATTTGGCACAGTAACGCTTTTGCATCCGTTTTCGCATGTTGCTCAAACCAAGTAAAATGACCTTGTAACTGTGATGAAAATCTACTCGATTCACCGCTTATCCAAATCCCGACACAACAGAAGATCTAACAGGGAGCCAATCCAAACGTCGCGTTAAAGATACTACATCAGGATTGGACGAACAGTCTCAATGTTACGCCTTCCGTTATTCGCTAATTTCTTTGTTCTGTATTGCACCAATTAACTTACAGTTTGTGACTTTGTATGTGCCAATACGATCAGCCAATGACAGACTGTGATTTCTTTAATACTGTTGTACATCCATAAATTCGGCTTTTTGTCTCGTGAATAAGAACTGCTTACTGCAACCAGTACGAGGTCTTCTCCTTATTACTTGCGTGGGAGGTTTCAATTCGAGTACGATTTCTAGGGCTATTCGAAGTCCTAATTCCGAGTATTACGGCAACATAATACAAAACTTGTGCACATCGGTCTACCCATCTTTCTGTTCACACAATCGTTTGACGATACTACATGGATCTTCCATCCAATTTCTTCTAGCTCCGTCGTACTGCCAACATCGTCACAAGCGTGATCGCACTTGAGCAGTTCAAGATAACTCCAGAGCAATTTCGCTTCTTCGGCAATGGCAATTTGCTATACTATAATGACTATCACGAATACCTTTAAAAAAACTTCTGTGAGTCCAATTCTTTGACTGCCGTAACTTGCCCGAACTCTGTAGTTCCGATAAGCATTCATTTAGTCATAACGTATGAAAACGCTCAGTTGCCCACGTGTGTTAACGGTAAGGCTGTGTAATGGATCTGCAAGCCCAAATTGCATGCCAAAAGAGCTGTACTTAACAGATAGTGGAAATGTGTTTATCTGAATAACGTGCCTGCAAACAAGCCTCAATGATCTGAGATACGCATTCATCATCTTAGTCCACCAGTAAGTAAAGTGAATATTTTAGTCATTCAAGGGGTGTGAACTTTTCCGGCTGCCGAGTGTCAAGCATTAGCCTAAATCGCAATCGAATAGAACGCTAGGGACGAACGGAATTCAGTCTATGCCTTGGTCTTTTCCGTCCCCACAAACTACAGTCATGTCGTCCAGCCCCTCACTGTTGTGTAGGCACACACAGTCATTTCTTCTTGTGGAACGCCAAAACATTCGTAACCAACTCCATTAAGTATGCAAATACCTGATTCAGACACTGGTTTGAACATCATATTATAATACAGACACTTAGTCTAAGTCACCGCAGGTGACAGCTATTTGGAACCCGTTGGATCATGTGAGCACTATACACACCGAGAACCGAAGCCTGATTAGTGAATAGGTGTTACAATGATAGCTCAAATGACAAAACAGCGATCACTGGAACTTCGGAAGGGTATGTGAGATACTTTCTTTCGATGTTACACTGTTAGAGAACCTATTTTTTCCGTCCAAAATCACCTACTTCATCGAGAAAACGATTTTACCCAATCAGAATGAGCGGAAATGTCATGAACAGTCGAGAGGTAACCTTTGCTATTTTTCTACCTGTTCGACCGCTGTTTATTCCGCTATACTAGTTGATGGCTTAGTGAACTTAACTACTGTTTGTGGTGACTGTCTCCATCGATTCGCTGATTCAAGAATGTTCGTAGATCATCGCTATGCACCATCTGAATACCCCGTAAATTTCCCCTGAACGCACACGTTGTTGGAGCGGAACAAAGTTGCTTTATGCATCGTTTTTTGTTTGTTTTGAGAGCAGTTAACGGGGACAGTCGCGTTATTTTCGGGTCCAAGATTTTCCGTGTTAGTTATTACAAGGGGGAGAATCGGATTTGGTATCAAGCGCGTAACTATACTGTGGACGAACCAGTATATATTTTCGAGGGTTTGCAACATACACTTCCTTCTATTAACGTCGAAACAGCTGTGCACCACATTACCACTGGGATCAACTGCTTACAGGGTTCCCATCAGTCCCTTCTGAAGCTGTCGGATGTATTTTAGTTTGCGGAAATAGCAAAAAATGTCAGGATCGATTTCAGTCTATAAAAAAGGGTAGCGCATTGGTTGAGGATAGTAACTGTAGAAGCTTTGTGACGTTCATTCGCCAACTAACGCTAAACTGTAATCGGTTTCGTTTTCCCTTTGAATTTTGACAAATACACTCTTGGAAAGAAAATGGACAGAAATGCAACGTTCAGCCCACGAGGATGCAACAATTACATTGGTATACAAACTACATCGCGCTTCTTCAGACCTGCTACACTTTTATAGAAGTGTATTATCTAAGTGGCTCTGCAAAAATGGTTCACGTAACCCTTTACGAGCAGCGGTAGTCCATTCAATCCCAACACTTCATTAGTTTCTATAAGTTACCCTCATTTGGTCAGGTTATTCAAACCCGGACCTCGCGGGCTTGGAAGGTGTTGTAGACTAGGATCAGTGTTGTCCAGTCCGTCGGCAATCAGCCCACTAGCTCAAATTCACCGGATAATGCCGGGAGACATAACACAAACAACGCGTAAGTTGACACAATTGTCAAGTAATCCGCTTGAGACTGTGGACAGTTTCACCTACTTGGGTAGCATTATCTCGTCAGCTTGTAATATTGCTGATGAGATATCAACGAGGATAGCAAAGGCACGAGTTGCCTTTGCCAACCTGCGTCATCTGTGGCGTCGAAAAGACGTTCGATTGTCGCTGAAAGGAAGAGTATATAATGCTTGTGTGCGTTCTGTTTTGCTCTATGGTTCGGAGACGTGGCCTGTTCGCAAGGAAGATATCAACAAGCTTGCTGTATTTGACCATCGTTGTCTCCGCCTAGCCCACATTAAGTGGACTGATCGCGTGAGCAATACGGCAGTTCGCCGGCGCGTATTCCGGAACGCTCGGGATGCGCGATCGATCGGTCAACTACTCACGTTGCACAGCCTGCGATGGTTAGGTCACGTACTCCGCATGCCAGCTGAGCGTTTACCGTACCGGGCATTATATACTGAGACCACCAACAGTTGGGTGAAACCACGTGGTGGTCAAGCGACAACGTGGTCACGAAATATGAGAACCCTGACTGCTCCACTGAGTAAAGTGGGTAGGTGTCGCCTGCCTGGATGGGGTCCTCGTGATCACTCAAACCGCTGGTTGGAGACGCTATCCGAGATGGCGGCGTGTCGCAGTCAATGGCGTACCTGCATCCATACCATTTCTAGTTCTTTTGCTTAGACTTCTATTAATTTTCAACCTTCTTAGTAACGTTTTCTTCTAGGATATTCCACGTCACTGTTGAGGTGAGCGGCAGCCCGAGCCACAGTACCTTTGGTCAGGCTCATGGCTGATATGATGATGATGATGATGATGATGACAGTTTTGTAGAATATCTGAGCGG
>LOND01008897.1:3277-13636 GCA_014220965.1 Paragonimus kellicotti | reverse complement strand
TCCCTCTCCTCACGCAGAGTTTCCGTTTTCTTCTTCGTGGATGTTTGGCAGTGAAGCATGAGTGTGAACCACTGATGTATGGATGTCTATTATGATGATGATGGTGATGCCGTTTTTGTGAATGAGTGCCCCATCCTAGGCAGAGAACTGACGACTCTGTTTCGGATGATTTGGATTGTTGAAACCGTTCGACCAGCACCATTGTCATCTTCAAATGAGCTGTTTTATTTCGTAGATTAAGCGAAACGCGTGGATAACATATCAGTGAGAAGCAAACTGTATTCTGCCACGGTTATGGCTGTACTGATGAAATCTGCACACTCCACCTGATACTTGAACTCCGTCATTCATATAGGAGGCCGACAATTGTTTCCTTTTTGGACATGAAAGGGGTCTGTTGTTCATTTTACAGAACTACACTCTGAGACTCCCTTTTGAAAAAGGGTATATCCGAGAAATACGTGGACATCCTGGAAGCAATTAATTGTCACACGCTGAGCCGTGTTAGGACTATGAGAGTGTATCACCAGGACCTCAAGTGTGACAGGGTCGTCCATCCTCCCGTTTCTTATTCGGATGCCGCCAACCAAAGAGTGTTTCCCTGACACATTGCGAATATGTTGATGTGGAACTGCTCTAGGAAATTCATCATTTCGCACTGATTCGATATACGTTCAACGAGAGGCTGGTGTCCGTTTGAATTCAACTTCCGCCCGCTCGCTCTACAGCAATCGCGAGTCCGAACGTTACACTGTTCATGTCTTTTTTTTGCATTCTTGATAGGGTGACAAGCCGCGGATTTTTCTTAAAAAATTATGATGTGAAGTGCTTGGCGGCTAGTTCGACACCCTTATATCATTCTTTTGATATACTGTATATCAATTTGACGTTTTGTCACAATCTCTTGCCACCTCGATGTAATGAAATGCAGCCGAATGTGTTTTGGTGTCTTAACACAAGAGTCAGCTTCCCGAACCTCATGTAATCCGGTCAGTTTACTAATTCTAAAGACTGAAGATTTCACATATGCGATCGACAAACGTCTATGTTTATTGTGTACTGCATCTTCGGAAGACAATGACAGTCGTATCTGCATACAACAGATCCGCTCACGTTAAAGCAAACGGAATGCCATGATCCAGTTCAAGAAACATCAATATCTACCTGTAATAATCGATGCGTTATCTTCGGCAAGATGTTGGCTACAATCACATGGCCGTGGTGTGTACGTGGTTGACCACATTGAAATCTTATAAGTTGAATAACTAAAAATTAGCATATATCGACTAAGAGTTTGCTCAGGATTGTTCACGTAGTTTAAGTTACACGTGTTTTTCAGTGATGTTCAGACATATTCTAGTCCTAAAATTACAAAATGCCTTAATTTGTATTGTGCACATATTTCGGTTTATAAACGTGTCCTTCAGGGTTTGTGGTAGAGAACACAACTTGTGAAGACGTCGTTCATTTTCAGACACTTAGTAATGCATGTATTCTACGAATGAACACATTCGGAGCCCTATGTATTCTACTGCTAGCCGAGCCTGTGCCCTCGAGTAGATTCACTTATGGAGTTTTGTTTAACGTGCATTCCGAAGTTCCCACATAGGCACTACGTTTAAGTACGAGCCTGAGTTCCAACTTGTTTATTGTAGCATTTGAAGTTAATCATAATATTCGCCACTTATCTCGCTTTCTAAAAAGCTGTTCAGCATATCCTCCCCTTTGTTTGCACGATTTTCTCATCAAATAAGGCTCGTCAACATTCTCGTACCACTTATGTCTTCTGAAAATCTCATTTATTGACTGAAACGTAGAGGTTTCTTTCGTTTCACATTGAACGGTTCACTTCTTTGTCAGCAGCCTTGTCCTCGTTCTAAGCTTTGTGCCGTGCCCATAACTATAGTGATTCGGGTTGCTGTTGGTCATGACAATGGCGTAATATCACGAACGAGATCAAAGAAGATATAGAAATAAACAGACAGAAACGTCCCTGAAAGGGCTGCACAAATCAGGTCCGGACGTGGAGCCTTATTTGTTCGCAGTAATTTAATTTCCGAATCCGCTTCAGTTTCTGAAGCACTGTCGTCTAGAATGAAATAACCACCCACACAGTCTCGGATCATTCCTCTGCCGAATGAGCCGGCTTAGGCTAGTTGAACTGTTTCTCGAACTGCTTTGCCCACCTCTCAACTCGCTGCGACAAACTGTAAATTTATGAGCCATCTTTCACACATAGTCTCACTGACACCTCGCCGATGGCCAGTGCAATTAGGAATCAGGAAAAACAACACCGGATTATTTCCCGATGAAAATAGCTTTTCCGTCTCATTTACCTGCTTGGGGAAATAAACCTCACCATCCTTACGAGGACTCTTCATAAGTCTGCCTTTCACCTCACGGCGGTCTTCATCATACTCGGGATCGAGGAGGTCAGCCGACGTTTGTTTGTAAGTTCTGCCGAATCCGCTGAAATCCATTTTGTGTCCATATTGTCCATATTATGTTTGCACTGCTGCTTTAAAAAAGACGTCTTAACAAGAGATTTTCATAGCTGTTGAGGTTTTGCCCAGTGCACTGTGCTGTTTTGACCCGGGCAGTTTAACTGCCAACGCTGTTTGATAGGCATTTCGTTTACCCTGATCGCTCTATTTTCAATTGGAACTGGATGGGTGCTGTATCTCCGAAACTCGCTTTCAATATCCTAGCATTATTTCTTACTTGAATTCGCCCTTAGGTGTTACAATGAGTCAGTGATTCTTTGTTAGGGTCTTTGATGACTATGAAGCCGAATTTCACAACCACACTGGAGTAGGGATTTTACTGGGGCTTAAGCCAGGGCAGAACCTTCTCAACTGGATTCTAATGAATATCTCTCCCTGTGCCGTCAGAATTAGCACTTGAGTGAAAGTGTGTCCACAGACCGGAAAACTTTGTTGGTCATGTCTGCGTATGCTCCAACGGAGAATAGTTCAGGTGCTGTCAAGAACGCCTTCTACGGTGTCCACTCTAATCCGTTGAGATAAACTAAATGCTCGAACATTATTGTCTCTGATAGTGATATGAACGAACAACCCGGTCGTCGTACTTCAGACGAGAAACGACTGGATGGTATGTTCGGTGTCCGTACGCGACATGTTTACTCTGGCGATGGGCTGTTGAGATCGTGTGCACCTCAAGGACTCTGCATGGCGAGTAGCGCATTTCCACACAGACAATGGCAGTGAGACAAGTGGAAACCACCGTGTGTAATTGAACCATGGACGCAGAGGAAGCACATCACAACTATTGGTGGCACTACTCCATTAACGATTGTTGCTCATTTCGGACTAATCACCTTGACCCAGACCATGCCGTTGCTCTTTTTCGCTTTGCTTTATCATTTACTCAGAGATCATNATCCGCTATATATATATATATATATATATATATATATATATATATATATATGGCATGTGTATAAGAGACAGATGTACGAACTGAATACAAACCTACTTCTAGTTTGTTTTCGTAACGTCGACTGTTTTGATCGGTTATTCTTCTTATCCGAGGTTGACGACATGCACCCCTTAGTTATTGAGAATGTTTGCTTCTTTTCCGTGACAACGTTCTGGTTCATATGTATCTAGTTGTCTTTGCATGCTCACAGATGTTTACATCGGTCAACCGCTGATGTTTATTTACTCCAGAAAGACTCCAATCACTGACTTGCTACGTACATTTACGCTTTTGTCTGTTGATTTGATAGCTTTTTTTTCGTACTTTTGGTCATCCATGTGCGTTATTTTGGCGTCTAACTGTAACCTGTTGATTTTTTAGCCTTGAAAGAGTTGTCACGTGCTAAAAGCAGTAGTTGCTATCTCTCTGTTTTGATGGCTACCGGTCACTCATCGTTCAGGCGTGCTTGAGCACGTTCTCGTTTCATATTTGCCATAATAACATGTTAAGTCGGGCGTATATGCACAATTCTGTCTAGAAGCTTAACCAATGGTCCATCAGCTTCTCTGACCCTGTTCCATGATCAAAAGGGGACATCGGTATCTGGTTTTGCGTTGCTAAGGAAATATTATCGCACAGACCTCGGGGTAACTCAATGATAGTCCTACCGGTCACCATTCATGCAACAACTAGTCTGAGCTCCTGTTACGTCACGTGGTTCCGCAGCATGAGTTCTAACTCACACGTTATATGCAATATATCGCAGGATAGCAAAAGCCTAGTGCTGTGCATCTCACATAATTACAGGGCGGCTATGTGGTTGTGCCACGGGTGTCTGTTCTTTACATGTGGTCGCTCTCAGTATTACTGTTGCAAGATAAGTAAATGTACTGGGGGCAAATGCCTATGTGGGGATGGCGCCCGAAAACCACGGAGATTTCTCGTCATTCAGACGTGAGTTGAGTGCGAATCCGTCACAACGAGACTGTACCGTCACAACGAGACTGGACCTTGACGTGGTGTGACGGCTTGCGCATCTCGATGACCTATTGGGCTAAACTGGACGGTGTGGCCACCACACCGATAGAGTCACTCATACCAGGCAGGCCAATGGGTAGAGGTCTGACAAACCAGTCTCCTGGTCCTCCAGGTTGGGGGTTGGAAGAAGGTTGGCATCTTTTTCCGGAAAAAGTACCAGTTCTGGTACATTGCCACCCAACCGCTGCCTTGCGGTACAGGCTTTTGAGCCAAAGGCTTTGGTTGAGAACCCTAATCGTTCTCCTGTCTAGGTCTGGGCGTCCTGGCAGTATCTCAGCCCACACACAACCATGAATATTCACAACAATAAATCCATACTGCATCGGCCGTCTCGCAGTATAAACCGGGTCGCCCTATCTGCTGCATACAGCAGGGTGGATAGGACGAAAACATGCTACTGCTGACCCCTCCCCACTGTCCTATCAAATTTAGCTCTCAGGCCCCTCCCGACCTCCATTTCTGGTGATTACTCTACAGGTCCCACAATAGATATAGCTAATCATAGTAACACTGTGCCGGTAAGTCCCATCTCTTACCATTCAGCCTCAGGCCTCCCTCGTCCCTTGCTTAGACCTAGAATGCGAATTAATATAGGTGCCTTCAACGTTCGCACGCTAAAACAGATAGGTCAGCAGGCCGCTCTCGCACGAACGTTAGACTCGTTGCATGTCGATGTCTGCTGTATCTCGGAGACTAGAATCCATGACAGTAGTCAACGTATGGAACTAACAGCACCCGCATTGTCTACCCGATACTGGTTATACACTTCGGGTGACTCCACAGCCGCTGTTACAGGTCAGGCTGGAGTAGGTATAGTCCTCAGCACGACGGCAGCCGCATTAGTAGATTGGATTCCTGTTAACAGTAGACTTTGTGCCGTCCGCTTGGCAGGTTCTGTTAAAACCAGCTCTAGACGCAAGACTTTCAGAAATTTATTCATTGTGTCTGCTTATGCTCCTACTGACTGTAGTGACATCGGCGTCAAGGACGCATTTTACTCGGATCTGGCCACTCTCCTTCGGTCGACACATGGTTCTGATATAGTCGTTCTGGCCGGAGATATGAACGCCCAGGTCGGCCGCCTTGGTGAAGCCGAATCTCGTTTAGGTGGTAGGTTTGGGATAGCATCACATCGATCAGATAATGGTGGGCGATTGTTGCAGCTGTGCGCTGAGCATAAGCTATTTTTAGCCAGTACTGGTTTTAGACATCGTGCGCGTCAATGCTATACTTGGCGCCCGTCTTCTCCGAATCAGACCTGGTCTCAGATAGACCACATAGCCGTTAGTTATAGTGGATGGAGAAATCCATGGAGTTGTTAGAAGCCAGACGGAAGGTTCCTTCTGGTAGTTCACATAACAAGTCTAGAAGAGATATCCGTAGGAAACTGAAACGTAGTCTAAAGGCTGATCGTGAGGCTTGGTTAGTGGAAAAAGTTGAGGAAATGGAAACCGCTTTTGCCTCAGGGAACATCGGTAAACTGTTTAAGCTGATCCGTGCCACTGGTCCCAGGCGACCGTCTGTCAGTGAGGCCATCAACGAGACAGATGGCACACTAATCTGTAATAAGTCCAGAAAGTTGAGGCTTTGCGGGAACACTTTGAGGGTCAGTTTAGTTGGCCTCCTGCCTCTATTTGTTGCCGCCACAAACTTGTGATGTAGCACCCTGGTCGGTAGATTTGGAACCACCCACTGAGACGAGGTTTGCAATTGTATCTCGGTTAATCGTAATAGGGCTGGTCCCAGATGATCTCGTGCCGGCACTTTTCAAAGAAGGTGGAGAGGCGTTAGTAGAGGCATTGACTCAGTTGTTTCAACTTGTGTGGACGACGGAGACCATCCCTCCGTGCTGGGGTCACTCGACAATAGTTCCTATATTCAAGAAAAGTATCAGGGGCTCTTGCGAAAACCATAGGGAATTAGTTTGACCCCAGTCATTTCAAGGGTTCTGGCATCCATTATACTTCGTCGACTCACTGCAGTTCGGGAGTAAACATTAGGGAAGAACAGGCAGGGTTTCGCCCTGGACGGGGATGTCAAATTCATGTGTACCGCCGGCCAACAATCGCCGTATTCCTCGACTATAAAGGTGCGTTTCGATTCGGTGGATCGATCTACACTTTTAGAGTCGCTTAAACGCAGGGATGTACCGACCAAGTATGTGAACATACTGTCGGCGTTTTATTTCCATACTTCAGCTCATGTTAGGGCTTCTGTGAACTGTGACAGTTTCAGCACCAGGAGCGGCGTACGTCAAGGCTGTCCCCTTTCGCCATTTTTGTTCAATTTCGTCATAGACGAAATAATGGAGGACTGTCTGCGGCACTCAAATGATGCCGGCGTGGACCTCCTACCTGGTGAAAGACTGACTGATCTTGATTATGCTGACGACAAGTTGTTGCTGTTCGACAACTTTCAAGCAGCACAAACAACACTAAACGCTGTTTCGCGCTGAGCTAAACGATTCAGAATGCACTTTGCAGCCTCAAAATGCAAAGTGCTTCTGCAAGATTGTTGTGATTACGTAGATTTAATGTTAGATAATGAAGTCATGGAGATTGTTGACCGGTTTGTATACCTGGGAAGCTGCATCAGCGGTGGCGTCGGAGGTGTAGGGAATGAAATAGAGCCATATTCAGGCTCGGATGGTGTTCGCTAATCTGAGACACTATGGCGACAAAGATATTTCCTAGCTTAAGGTCGCGTATATCAGACAACAGTGAGGGCTGTATTATTTTACGGCAGCGGAACTTGGCCGCTCACGATAAAGGACGTGAACCTTCTTCAGGTATTTCACCACCGATGTCTGCGTTCAATCGCCCGTATCGGGTGGCATCGTCGAAAGAGCAACGAAGAGGTTGGGAAGCGGGTATTTGGTAGTGATTGTCAAACGAGTTCTTTCATCCAATTGCACTTGCACAGACGTAGACAGCTGGGTCATGTACTAAGGATGCCAGCTAGTCGTTTGCCACACCGAGCACTGTTTGCCGACGCTGCGGCTGACTGGCGCAAGGTGCGAGGTGGACAGATGATGACCTGGCGTAGACAAATGAAATCGTTCACGAAGGGGTTGGTCACTGTAGAGACGTTAGATGAGATGGTGGCTAATCGAGCTCAGTGACGTGAATGTTGTCGTTGTTTGACCGAATTGTCTGTGAGGTGACGCAAAGCAGTGGGATTCGTGAGAAAATTTTCTTGCTGATTGACGCTTTCCTTTCACTTTCAGCTCGGTTGTTTGTTTGCAAGGTGTTGACACTTCGATGTTGAATGTTTGAATATAGATGTAGGTATTTCTAGTAGTTAGGTCTCTTCCCCTTGCTTTCTTTTTTTTCTTCTCCTTCCTATGCAGAGTTTGCTTTTTTTTCTTCGTGGTTGTGTGGCAGTTAAGCATCAGTGTGAACCACTGATGTATTGATGTCTATTATGATGATGATGCCGTTTTTGTAAATGAGTGCCACCCTAGTCAGAGAACTGACGACTCTGTTTCGGATGATTTGGATTGTTGAAACCGTTCGACCAGCACCATTGTCATCTTCAAATGAGCTGTTTTATTTCGTAGATTAAGCGAAACGCGTGGATAACATATCAGTGAGAAGCAAACTGTATTCTGCCACGGTTATGGCTGTACTGATGAAATCTGCACACTCCACCTGATACTTGAACTCCGTCATTCATATAGGAGGCCGACAATTGTTTCCTTTTTGGACATGAAAGGGGTCTGTTGTTCATTTTACAGAACTACACTCTGAGACTCCCTTTTGAAAAAGGGTATATCCGAGAAATACGTGGACATCCTGAAAGCAATTAATTGTCACACGCTGAGCCGTGTTAGGACCTATGAGAGTGTATCACCGACCATTAGAACCTCAAGTGTGACAGTGTCGTCCATCCTCCCGTTTCTTATTCGGATGCCGCCAACCAAAGAGTGTTTTCTGACACATTGCGAATATGTTGATGTGGAACTGCTCTAGGAAATTCATCATTTCGCACTGATTCGATATACGTTCAACGAGAGGCTGGTGTCCGTTTGAATTCAACTTCCGCCCGCTCGCTCTACAGCAATCGCGAGTCCGAACGTTACACTGTTCATGTCTTTTTTTTGCATTCTTGATAGGGTGACAAGCCGCCGATTTTTCTTATAAAATTATGATGTGAAGTGCTTGGCGGCTAGTTCGAACCCTTATATCATTCTTTTGATATACTGTATATCAATTTGACGTTTTGTCACAATCTCTTGCCACCTCGATGTAATGAAATGCAGCCGAATGTGTTTTGGTGTCTTAACACAAGAGTCAGCTTCCCGAACCTCATGTAATCCGGTCTGTTTACTAATTCTAAAGACTGAAGATTTCACATATGCGATCGACAAACGTCTATGTTTATTGTGTACTGCATCTTCGGAAGACAATGACAGTCGTATCTGCATACAACAGATCCGCTCACGTTAAAGCAAACGGAATGCCATGATCCAGTTCAAGAAACATCAATATCTACCTGTAATAATCGATGCGTTATCTTCGGCAAGATGTTGGCTACAATCACATGGCCGTGGTGTGTGACGTGGTTGACCACATTGAAATCTTATAAGTTGAATAACTAAAAATTAGCATATATCGACTAAGAGTTTGCTCAGGATTGTTCACGTAGTTTAAGTTACACGTGTTTTTCAGTGATGTTCAGACATATTCTAGTCCTAAAATTACAAAATGCCTTAATTTGTATTGTGCACATATTTCGGTTTATAAACGTGTCCTTCAGGGTTTGTGGTAGAGAACACAACTTGTGAAGACGTCGTTCATTTTCAGACACTTAGTAATGCATGTATTCTACGAATGAACACATTCGGAGCCCTATGTATTCTACTGCTAGCCGAGCCTGTGCCCTCGAGTAGATTCACTTATGGAGTTTTGTTTAACGTGCATTCCGAAGTTCCCACATAGGCACTACGTTTAAGTACGAGCCTGAGTTCCAACTTGTTTATTGTAGCATTTGAAGTTAATCATAATATTCGCCACTTATCTCGCTTTCTAAAAGCTGTTCAGCATATCCTCCCCTTTGTTTGCACGATTTTCTCATCAAATAAGGCTCGTCAACATTCTCGTACCACTTATGTCTTCTGACAATCTCATTTATTGACTGAAACGTAGAGGTTTCTTTCGTTTCACATTGAACGGTTCACTTCTTTGTCAGCAGCCTTGTCCTCGTTCTAAGCTTTGTGCCGTGCCCATAACTATAGTGATTCGGGTTGCTGTTGGTCATGACAATGGCCATTAGATGAGCACGAACGTAGATCAAAAGAAGGATATAGAAAGTAAACAGACAGAAACGTCCCTGAGAAGGGCTGCACAAATCAGGTCCGGACGTGGAGCTTTATTTGTTCGCAGTAATTTAATTTCCGAATCCGCTTCAGTTTCTGAAGCACTGTCGTCTAGAATGAAATAACCACCCACACAGTCTCGGTCATCCTCTGCCGAATGAGCCGGCTTAGGCTAGTTGAACTGTTTCTCGAACTGCTTTGCCCACCTCTCAACTCGCTGCGACAAACTGTAAATTTATGAGCCATCTTTCGCACACATAGTCTCACTGACACCTCGCCGATGGCCAGTGCAATTAGGAATCAGGAAAAACAACACCGGATTATTTCCCGATGAAAATAGCTTTTCCGTCTCATTTACCTGCTTGGGGAAATAAACCTCACCATCCTTACGAGGACTCTTCATAAGTCTGCCTTTCACCTCACGGCGGTCTTCATCATACTCGGGATCGAGGAGGTCAGCCGACGTTTGTTTGTAAGTTCTGCCGAATCCGCTGAAATCCATTTTATGTCGTGTTTGCACTGCTGCTTTAAAAAAGACGTCTTAACAAGAGATTTTCATAGCTGTT
>LOND01008895.1:9819-20082 GCA_014220965.1 Paragonimus kellicotti | reverse complement strand
CCATCCAACGAGTTCAAGTTGAATGATATTGTTGAAACTGCAATATCATTCAACTTGAACTCGTTGGATGGAAGAAAAACAATCGGAACTTCGAAACAGTTTAGGTAACTCTCGAAACCTACTCACATTTACTCACTTCTTGTAATAAATCTGTATCTCTCTGAAACTAACCACTTCTATTGACGTCTCAGTAAAGCTCAAATGTTCAAAATTAAGCAGTACATTTTTTTTGGGAATGTTTGGATGTTCTAACAGTGGGATGGTCAACAATGTAATTATTTATTGATGGACACTTGTAGGTGTTACCAGGCTGACCAAGAAGGGCATTTCGAAATTCTTGTCAACTGCCTGCAAATTCGTGATCTTAAAATTATCCGATAAAGTAATATTTAATCACATGACCCCGCGAAACAAATCTCATATTAGAATTCAGTCAAAATGCCAGTAAAGTTTCACTTTCTTCCAATTTTGTAATATACAACCATTTTTGGACAAGAACAAGTACCATTAAGCATCGCTTCTTGCATTACGGTGGGTCGTTTAGTGGCAAGTGTAAATATACTTCCGCTTAATTTCTACGCACTTTCGCGTTCAGCATTCTCTTGTTTTACTAATTTGACTTTATTTTGTTGACAAACCATAGTTTACTCACTTAGATGAAGAAATTTCCTCTGGTTTGTAAATCAGCTCGCACGTTATTCAATATACTTCATTTGTCTACAGTTTTAAACATTTTTTCTCCCAACCACTTAAATTTTCTCTTTATTCTAACAAGTTTTTTAAGACCATACCAGCTGTCTCGTATTTGGACGGTTTGAAACTATTACTAGCTTTTCTTGTTTTTACCTGATCATCAGGGCGAAGTGGCTAACTGGTTGGTTTCTTCATCAAACTTCTAAAACCCCAACAATATCCACAGCCGGTTCTCCAATAGCGGTCGGTCCGCTTTGAATCATGTAAACGTTGTTTCTTGGTTTTATTCTGTCAAATATCTGCGTTGTGCTTCATTACACATGTTAGCCATTGCGTGTATGAGCAGTTTGCAACTAAGGAAGAAAGACGGATTTTCATGCTTTGTACTTTACAAGCATTATATGATTTTTGTATCAACGCTTATCTTTACCTAGACTGGGGTTGCCGTATTTCTGTGTTCTATAAACTGGCCCAGTACTAAAGTACATCCCGACTAGATCGCTGAAACACATTTACAACTATCGTGTTTCAAACATTTTCTTGACCAGGTTGTTTGATTAAAATCACTTCAGGTTTATGTGACGAATAAGGAAAGCTCCTGTTCTGTTTATTTTTGTTCACTCACTTCTCAACTACCACAGTTTATTTCTTTTGCTCTGGCACAGGTCAAAAATATAAACTGTTATCTGTTACTTAGAAAGTGAGTTAACGATTCAGTAATTCTATTTTATTAGCTAATCGTTATTCATTTTGGAATCAGTTACCCCGCAGACTTTTATACAGACAACTTCCCATTGACGTCATATATTCATGATAAATAGTAACTGTTCAGTTGCATCATTGATAATTTCGTCTCAAGCGGAGTTATGCTATTAAGATGCGTTCATCAAATCATTAAACAATATAATCGTTGTTCGAATTCTTACTTAGCTACATTTAAACTACGTTGAATAACTGTGATGTTCCATAACAATATAAAAATTTATCTAATTTTTCTTCAGTTGATTCTCAGCAACATTTACCCTAGAAATGGTATGGACAACTAAATACTGACTACCTGCTCTTTGGGTCACAGTTTTCAAGGACTGTTTCTAAACACGGTCACTTAAGCTTTAGGTAGAACAACTTATGAGCAACGTTCACAGCAACCAATAATAAGCGACTGCCCGCGTATTCCGAAACTTAAGATTCTAAATCGGTTTCCATTATGCCCAACTATTATTGTAATCTACTTTCTCTTCAGTACACACCATAGATTGAATAAATACTGAACTGAAAACATGGCTTTATCATTTACTAAATTTACACTGTTATATCACCAAATCTGATGCACAGAATATGTTAACCTGCCCAGTTAAATCTTATGTTGGAATCACGCAAAAATGGATTAACAGTATAATCATGCGCAACTTCGTTCAACGAAATAAGATTGATGGCGGATGTGCTTGTTTCGAATTCATTCCGTCCTATTAAATTCTCTGTACCTAACCTTAACTTTATACTTTAATGAGATACACGTGACCTTGAATTCTACTTCTAACCACCTAACCACTCGAATATTATAGTCAAAGTAACGCTTAGTTCTGGTCTACGATCCATTAGTTATTCAACATTGATTCCAGTGTAATGGATGAAACTATGCAAGTGACAATTCAGTTAATTAAGTGAAGCGCACACTTCACGGATACAACGATGGCTATGTTCGTCGCCACAACCGCTGGTCTAAACCACGTCCGGTTTTCCACTTTGGTACTTTCGTTAATGTAATTAGCGCTGATCACAGTTCCATCTCCGCCAGATTTTAAGACTTGGAGACTGTGGCCTGTAGCATCCAAGAAAAGGGGACCAGTAACATCCATCATATTATCTCAACTCTAAATAACTTTTTTACCGCGTATGGATGAACGAGTAAAATTAAGCGTGTTTTTTTCCATGAATGACTTGTAGGGTAAAATTCGTGTCTTTAAATTCAATGCTTAAGTTAGAAAACAGTTTTGTTTATTCCTTCAAACTGTCGCAGTCATTTGGGTGAACTTAATAACACAACAAGTGAGATATTTTGAGTGTTTATTCCTGGATTGATGGTAAACAACCATGGAGACTTCCGATAGACATGAAAATCTACTTTATAGGGATATTCCTGGGGATTTTAACACTTTACACGAGCATGTGTGTGACCTTGGTTGTATAGTCGTTTTTGGCATTGAATTTAAGGACGTTATTTTTGATGTGACGAAAATCAGTCAACATAAATGAAACTAAGTGTGCAAACATTTTATGTAAGCAACATTAATAACTGTTTCTTCTGAAGCTCTTAGAAAGGCAATCCTGACACACCTGTTATATACGCCTGCGTAAACCACGGACACAGAAAGAGTTGATCTACTCATAAACGTCCCCTGTTAGTAGATTGGTTGGATCCAGTTCAATAAAACTTGTTTGTTTTATTTTCACCGCATTTTTAAAATGATCTTTGCCTCATCGCTAATTCTTCAGTTCGATTTTGTTGCGTTGATGATAATATGAGGCATATGCGTGGAAAATTCTTTTGACGCGAAAGTAATTGATTGTACATTGTTATGTGATCCGGTTGGCAGATTAACTATGAAAACAAATACGACCAATTGTACAGTCTGAGGTCAACCGTAGATTTGCTCTGTGGTGGGCCATACCGAACAACAAATCAAAATCAGGATTAGTCAACTTAAGATTGAGTGTATCGTAAGAGCGAAGTATATTTTGTGACGAATGACGTCAAAAATATATTGATCAAGATTATTATGTAGTGGACGTCAATAATCGGTTGTACAATTGAGTAGGCCTACATTTCCCGAATACTTGGAGAGTCTGTGGATTGTAAAATTTTGTTTTAGGTATTTGTAACGGAAAGCCAACATTTCAGATCGCACTTTTGAAGGTTAACAGTGATTCAAACAACTATACGACATCGTCATCTTAAATTAGTCTGAGTTTCAAATCTTCAGTAGTCTCTGCTCAGTTAGCCGAAAAATTGACTACAGTCGGAGGCTACCAGGCTCCTACTGTTCTACTCATTGACCGTTCTATAAATTACATTTAGACAATTAATTTGGGGTAAATTTCGTAAATTAATTTTATCTGACTTCAGGCCTAGAGATACATTATTTAAAGGAATTATATCTGTTTCAACCCGTTTGAAATAAAGATAACATGGGTGTCTGTTCTATTGATTAATCACGAATAACTCGTGTCGTTTGGAAACAAGTTAATAGCCAAGATGGCAATGGGCATCGAACGATTTGTTTGTTACAGATGGACAGTTTAAGAAAGTGGATGGCACAGCTGACCGTTGTCGACTTTTGAACTTATAGTCATGAAGAATTATCGTTCACAGTTAACAGCTATGACCTGAGTGATTTTGAAAACTTTTTTCTAAGTCTAATTAGTTATAGTGACAAATTTCATCTGGCCATTAACTTTGCTTGATTGCCCGTTTTCAACAAACGCCACATATAATTGCAGTAGAGTGTATATAAAAGTAGCCTAAGTTTAATTTTGATGCTACAGTTTGAATTCGCAGAAAAATTGATTACGTAATGCCGCGGTAATAATTTACGAACAACAAACACGGTGTAGTGGAAGACCAAGTCGGAGGAGTGAGTATTCTAGCCCTCGATGGGATGCCTCACTTTGGCGGAGAGGTATGTTCAAAAGCTCACGGCGAGCAGATAGCGAACAACAAGGTCGACCGGATGAGTCATTGCCCAACGAAATTAGACGCGAACGGACGAGGAAAATGGCGGGCGAAAAAAACCTCTGACAAAAGGCGTCGGCCATTACCTACAAACCAGGCAAAAGTGCACATGATGGGGGAATGGAAACCGACAATGTGTTGCGAATCGGGATTCCGTTTCACAAACGCGAACGCGAGTTTGACGTGGGAACAAGCGAGTTGGACGGTAGAGCTTGTACTTCATTGAACGATTATTTTCTGCAACGTGTCTTCATTAAAA
The DNA here is from genome assembly GCA_014220965.1 of Paragonimus kellicotti. Taxonomy (NCBI): domain Eukaryota; kingdom Metazoa; phylum Platyhelminthes; class Trematoda; order Plagiorchiida; family Troglotrematidae; genus Paragonimus; species Paragonimus kellicotti. Next base: position 15,397 of record LOND01008895.1, on the reverse strand, counting down.
CGCATCTGATAACGTTCAAACTAACTAGATGACATCATGTACTTCACGTAAGTACTGAATAACAGCTGGGGAGCCAAAGGTCGGTAAAACTATATCACACATCTCTTCAACTCTCCTCAAATCAGATTCGACGATCAATGTGCACTGTGCCAGGTTTATCGTGCAAATGTTCAGGACTTCGGTCATAGATAGTATGGTCACTTGTGTTTTAATTCGCGTTGTTTTCCCATCCTGTATGCACCTGTTAGTCCACGGCCAATTTCACTGCTGCCCGTAATCCGGTGGATAGCACAGATGAAACTAAAACCAGTCAGAACCCGAAGCAGCTGGCAGCGAGTAAATATATGGCAAAATGTTGGGTGACAAAGTGTTTGCTGTAGTTAAAGCAGATTTAGCACTAAAAGTATACGGCTGCATTGCGAACATGAAAAGTAGATGGCATTAGATTAGTATAGTTTTGTGCTCTGAAAGCTTGTCCGACAAACAGGAGGCGCGAGCGCAACCCTCAATTCGGACAAGAATGCATATGCGAAAGACAAGTCCTATGATAAACTGTGGATGAGTATTTTTTCACTTGCCAAGATTAATCTCATGGATTGCAGATCGATAATAAAACATTATAGTTGCAGGCAAAACTGACTGATCGTTTACTGTTTATATTTGAACTGGTATTGGAATATGGAATGCTTGGTTCACAGTTCAGAAGGTGCGGTGTAGGTCCTGCAGAAAGGTTTTGAACTAGCTGATGGTCGACTTAATTAAGTTAGAAGAGAGTATAAGCGTGAGCCTAACATTTTCGTTTGTCACTTTAGTACCATCGCCTGTGATGTGATATATTGTTGTCGCTACTGTTCAGTTAACTGCCAAGTTGCACATCAAGTGTTGTAAACGTTTGGCCCGCACATGTTCGAAGCGCGTGCTGTTGTGGCTCAGCTGGCGAGCCATGCGAGAAGGTGCACACTTTGCCCACGTGGCATTCAATCCAGTTATTTCAGCGTTATGCTAAGCGCGGTATGTGGTTTTGGAATGATACATGGTACTGCTCAAACCCCGGTTGAGGATAGTGGCATCGGCGTCCTTCAGCGTCGGTCACTGCGGAAAGCTAAGCAGTGTCAAATACCATTTGGGATCATTGGGATACTTGTAATCGTTATATTATACTTGACTAAACATTTTGACTCGCAATCGTGGAGTTTTAACTGTCATCGCTAATGAATGTTGTAGAAAGAGTACAAGAAAAGTAACTACTGTATTGCCGTCTGTGCATTAGTACGCAAGCTTGGAAACTGAACAAACTTCGGTTATAACTACCCCAAAAATATCAATAAAAACATCAATTGAACTCCATTATCCCTGAAAACGCTGTGCTCTCTGGGTAGAAGTCAGCGGGTTGTTTTACGTCATTTTTTAAATCTCAACTATAGTAAAATAAATATTTTCCGTAGAGTAGTTAGAAGTTTCTCGGTAGCTGTAGAACTTATTGCGTGTAAGTTGATCGTCAAATCGGTTTACAGAGCAGAATTTTGCTATAACAGACATACAACTTAGTGTCAGACAAGTAAACGTTCTCGTTACCTATTTATCTTTTGTTGGATCTACTAAAATACATGCGTGCGCATTTGAATTTCAATTGCTTTTTCCGGAGTTGCTGTTCGAGCTTCATCTGTGCTCTTTTAAGTTCCTCTGCCCTTTTGGAACCAAAATTTGGATTAGTCCTGATACAGGCTTTCTTCAACATCGACTACTTCTGAAAAACGCACAAATGAGTCGCTTTAGAAAGAGTGGATGGAATAACGAGACCAACTTTTGTCTTTATTCTAATTACATGCGATCATGTCCAGTGTGGGTTTACAATCATATACAACTTGATGCAACGGTGTGTATTTTTCCAATGCCTTACTTCGCTTTTGTCTCGTAGATGTTAAATGTTTGCAATTTCACGCTAGTCTACGTAACACTACGTGTCCCTTCCTTGTTGGAGGTTGACAATTTTAAACAGTTACTCTATAATTTTTCTCATTATAACTAATAAGCCTACTCAATAACTTTTCACCTGTATACTTCAGACGCAGTTGGCTGCTAAAGCATCACACAGTTGATTTCCCTAAGCGGTTCTATTGTAATTAGTGTAGGCATCTAGTTGATGAGACGTGCGCAAATAGCCAAATCATAAAAGGTTACGTACTGGTTGAATTTTTGTCAAGTTGACATTAGCAATAAAACCACTTGGTTATCAGGTGTAGTTCCTAAGGTTCGATCAAGCGTTCTGAGAAGTATTTGACGGCTGTAGGCATAACTGTCAAACGAGTTGTGTCAATCGCACAACTCTAAAACCTGGCGAGATGAAGATGAACAAATCCTATCTACACAGATGCCTCGACATCATCATCAACATGCATCATCACTGTGTCAAAAGCATAAACAAGACGGATGTACCTTTACTACAATTCCATGTTTCGATTTCTGTCTACTCCAAACGTTTTGCAGGCGGGATAGTGGCTGTGATGTCTCGATCTTGTTAATGATTGATGATTTTATTTTGTGCTCCTTTGGAAATTTGTTCTCTGCATTTAAGGTCAGACAGTTCTTATTCTTATTTTACTGGTCTTCAGGCAGCTGACTAGAGGTTATATTGACCTGTTTCTATCCGAGCGAACGGTCTTACTAATCTTTTTCAACGCCAGTCCATTCGGTCAGTCTGGCCTCACGTGATTTGTTCGTAAGCAAATTGGATGTACCGTGATTCAGTCGGAGCCGAACTCTCAATCGTTCTTAGAAGGTGACTCGTCTTTATGCGGCGTTGGTTCACCCCTGATGAACGAAAGATAAAAAAACGGAGCCTATGATTGTTGACGTTTCAGGTCAACCCATTTGTCCACGTTCTGTTTAATAGTGTAATGGCAGCTTTTTAAGCAAGCAAAACCTCACTCATGGGCTGACATTAAGTCCGGTTACGAGGACTTTGCCGAGGCCTTGTCCGGTATAAACACGAACTGACAGTAGTCATGCCGGAATGTCCATTGCAAGTGCACCGCAATCGTTCACTCATCCATCATTGTTGTTGCTTACGTATGATTCCAACGAGTCAAGATTGGAACTACAGCCCTCAGTTATCTACGTCTTGGCAGTGACGCGCACAAACTTAAACCATACCAGTGAGTGTCATGGTAACCGTTAAGCGCCGGTCGTTGTAGTGAGGTCACGCGTTCATTCAACCATTCAGTGTTGAGGTTATGGGAGAGTCGTCCAGAGACTGAATATTGTCTGTAGAACGTCACCGTGTTCTTGAAATGGTCGCTGCAGAAAAGCTAGTCCTTATCAACAAGAACCTATTTGTAAGAAGATAACTGTTGTTCTTGGTTTTGGGCGTGTGATGGATCAGTTGATAATAAAAACCCTTCATAATACCAATATACAATATGCATTTCAGCATATAGTGCTTGGATGCTTCTGCATAAGCAGTCGATCTCTTGGATTAGTTGGTGAGTTTCGTGTGTGTGTGGTGTGTGGTATATTATTATATATGTGTGGTGTAGGACTTGTAGGCAACCAGGTCTGCATGTGAAATTTTGAAGCTTTCATCTTGACTCCTTAACTCAGCTCGCAAAAGGCTCTTTGCTTTTAGACATGCTGGTTCCAGTACCACCAAGGGAGAGATTTTTCATAATTGATTACAATTCACGTGTGTGATGTAGTCACCGATTCACTCTGTGTCTCATTAAAACTATTGTGTACCTCGGGTATCTCGCAAATGCTTCCCATTTAATTTGATATCCGCTGTCCAACTAGAAACGTTGCATATCGGAATTACTAGTCTACCCCACTTCCATGTTTGAAATGTATTATAAAATTAACAAAAATGTTCTAGGTTTATCCGTTTAATGAAGTAATCTGACCACCAGAAGAGCTAATTGTGATTTATGTGCATTAAATAAGACCTACATTTACTATCTGCTCATAAAAAGGCTGTCATTCTATTTAAAAATCTCAGTAACATCCAAATTGTGAAAATGACGTGAGCTTTATTTCGATCCACATTGAAATGTCATTATTAGGGAAGAGTTGATTGTTTTGTTGCGCTCGAGAATGTATATGAATGGTGCGTCTTATGTCAATGGAGTCCTTCAAGCAGTGTGGGAATAAAACTTTTCAGGTTAGATCCAAAGTGTCAACCAGCAACATTATTGCAAACAGAATTGTTCGTGCACTGTATAGTGCGTAGACGTACACCGTCCTTATGCATTTTTGAAACGTCTCTCATTCGGTTATGAGGATCTTGCCGAGGCCTTTTCCAATGTGTATACGAACTAACAGTAGTCTTGCCGGAATGTCCAATGCAAGTGCACCAGAGTCGTTTACCCAAACATTTATGAAAGACCGTTTCTCATAACTTTCGTGTCATACAGTACAAAAGAATTAAGAGTTATTCGTTACTCCAGACACCTACTGGGGTACAAATGATATTTTTTCCCTCCTATTTCTTTAATTTTACGTGAATGGTTACTCAAATTTTGCGCACCTAGTTATGTTTATGGTTGTTTAATAATTGCTACGTCGATCCTAATCACCAAGTCACAAATGTGCAGAAAAGACGCAAAAATGATGCAATGTTTTAGACGCCATAACGTTGTGTTAACTGCGAAAGAACGTTTATCCTTAACTTTTACAGTGTCTACCTGGGACGGATTAGTGAATAAATTTACTCGTTTACTTTCTAATACCATCGAATGGACACCCACTTAGCTATCTGATAAATACTTCCAAATATCGAATATCTTCGGACTTTGCAATCGGTTACACCGTAAGTTCGATGCTTCTCCCAAAGTTATACATTCAATCTTTAACATCGCCTTTTTAATTTATCAATAACCCTCATCTAGTTACAAAAGTTTGTTGCGAATTTTGTATTTCTGTTCCGGCTATTTTGCTTTCCTAGTCGAATTTTCTTCAACCCAGCAAAGTGATTTCATTACCTCACGCCATTATCTCAATAATTTATGTCATACTTTTACTGTCAGGAGAACGATAACTTCTGATCCTTCCCGGTAGTTTATGCCACTGAAGGGGTTGACTTGAGGGACCCACCCGAGTCTCTGACTCAAATTTTGACCTGCGACGGATCTTGGAACATCGGCACTCTTATAGGCAGCCGACGGTCGTGGTCTTTTTGGATCTGAAGGCTGCTTTCGATTCAGTTGCTCGTAACGTTCTCTGGAACTGTCTTCTTCGCAAGGGAGTACCAGGGAAATACGTGAATCTGTTGAGATCACTGTATGCTCACTCTGCAAGCAGGGTGAGAGTTTATGGACAACTGTCTCGGGCGTTCATCACTTCTAATGGTGTTCGTCAAGGTGTCCGATTCCCCCTTGCTTGTTCAATTTTGTCATGGACGACATTCTGGAGGGTGCGCTTGAGGAGTCCAGTGGACTTGGTGTTGAGCTTCTTCCTGGAGCTAGGTTGACCGACCAATCTGGAGTAATGCGGACGACATTGTCTTACTTAGCTTCTCTGCCGAAGACATGCAGACCATGCTGAACAAGGTGAGTGACCGGGGTGGTTTGTCTGAAGTGCGCTTCGC
>LOND01008887.1:0-10070 GCA_014220965.1 Paragonimus kellicotti | reverse complement strand
TGTCTCTTCTGCTTTCATTATATTTTCGCTTTGTTTTCGTGTTCAAGCTTCACATAGTGTTTAGATCCACTACAAGCTACACTAAAGCCTATGAAGGTAATCTGATTCACTTTCTTCTATTAATAACTTCATTTGTAAGGAAGGAAGATCTGTATTGTTCATCTTGCTCGATCATGAACGTAAAACTTGAGAACAACTTTCATATGGTCATGCAAATTAGTACCAATGTGTGCATGGTTTTTAAACAGCATCATCATAACAGACATCAGTAAGAAAGTACAATCTTCCTTGATCAGCGTCTGTCATGCGACTAGACCGTGATTGCTCCGTAAAACCGAGAAAGTCGCTGTGCATATTCGCAGTCGTTACCTATCAAAATCCGTTCTCTTTGTCATTTCATCTGTCAGTTCACTCGTAGTTGAGGTGAATTTATTTCTATAGAGTAGATAAACACCTGCATTAACGAAATGGTTGAATATATACCTAGTGTCTTGTACGTTTTGTGACGTAACAGTCATTTAATGCAGCTGTTTCGCGGGACATTACAAAATGGAAAATCGAAAGGGGCCGACTGGAAAGTCTATGGGAATGCGACAGCTGCGATCAATTGTGGGTGATGTTCAACTTGAAATTAACCAAATCCCCGACTACTCATCAGTAATACAGAATGGAGGCCAAAAATTACCCGACTTCCTCGTTAATGGTCGTAAACTTACTGCTAAATATCTTGCAACTTGTTGTGTGGGTATGACAGACATACGGTCTCTATGAATAGGGCTAAGGCAGATTTCACACATAAACTATGCCGTTTTTCCAGTCTCAAATTGTCCTTTGTCAAATGCAAATACTTACTTCGTTCTTTTTTTTGTATCAAGAACCGATGACTATGGAACAAGACGAAATTAGTTTTGATGTCCTATCCTTAGTTACTAAACAGAAATTTTTCTATTACCCCATACTAACTTGGACGGAGAAACAAACTTAACCACTGACCAGATAGTAGCTGGGATATATGTAAACTTAGATATGAACTACGTGATTTAAAATTTAAAACTACATGTTCAAGAGCAAGGACTAGTCATTGGACCTACAATATTTCCTGGTTTAGCAAACACTCACATTAAACGGTTTGAGAATAAGGCACGTAAGTCGATTTGGAAGCCCACTAGAAACTAGATGAAGCTCTTTTGATCCTAAAACGGGATCAGACTGCGAAATCTCCACCATACCTTAATCAGATCGATCCTAAAATCGATTGGATAATGGAACTAGAACAAAGTACTAGTGAGCTACCATCTGAACGATGTCTAGTCCATAGGACTGGACACAGCCTTGAAACCACCGTCTATAACAAAATCACAGACGTATCTAGTATCGTTAATTACAAATCGGCTCAACTAAAACAGGTTTGTGGTAACATGTTTCATAGCTCTTTGCATCTATGCACTGATACAGCTGATAAAACGATAACTCAGAAAGAGAAGATGACTGCATGTGGTGAAGGTTACCCTAAGGAATTCCATAAAAGACAATTAAAACGGGTACTCAACCCACTAGCAAAGATATAAAAAGAGTGAAACAGCACTGCTTTCATTCTATTCAAAGAAAGGACGTCAGAGGCTATTTGTTGGATCTTACATAGAATAGATGTCAACAGGGTGACATTGCTTAATGTTTTAGTGGTATTTTAAGGATCCCCTTGCCTGTTGACAGAACTGCTATTGGTTGTGTACTGGATAAAATGCAAGGAACGTTAGTGAACTTACATTGGGCAGAAGACCCTATATATTAGAACTAGAGTAAAAGAGAAGCGGAGTATTAAAAAATCACTGTGAAGTCAATTTGAGTACCAGGTCAATGATCAGGTATTCCGCAATCACTGGTCACACGTTAGACACAAATCGTTAATCTGATCTGGAGAATGTCGAATTAATTAGACGAGGGGTTAAAACTACACAGGAGCGAGTAGTTGCACAGTTCATGCTAAGCACTGTTGACAAATTCATATTGATCAACCTATAGCCTTCCTGGATATTCTCGCGAAGGCCACGACTGGGCCGCACAATGAAGAGGAGTTGGTTACAGGAATAATATGTGGATTGATAGACATTCTAGCTGTATCATCCATGTGCCAGTTTTTCAAAAATGTGCTCTGGTTCACAGTTTATTTCATTCTGACAAGAAATTACGCAACTCAAACATCCCGCACAATCGATTAAAGCTAATGTACGCCTAACACATCCAGAGGACAGGAAGAACAAAACCACCACGTTGTGTGCCTAATGGACCGGATCACACGGTGAGCCAGAGAGAAAATACACATCGGTCTGAGCCAATCGCAATCAAGGTCAATGCATGTACGGTCGATAGCGTTGCCTATCCATGTGAGAAGTGATACGGTATTCTACACCAGCATCGCGATCAACGCTACGATCCAATGACTATTCCGGATCATACGCTGGGTGTCTCAACAAGTCTAACCGTGATGAAGCAGAATAAATAAACTATTTAAACAAAACTTTACTTCGCAACTGGCTTACAAGGTCGTTCATCAGTCTCACGAAGGACTTTTAGCTTTTAACTGACGTCATATACTCTGGTTTAGTTTGTGATGTACATATTACCCAAGAGCTAATATAAGTAGCAGTTAAAAGTTACATCACACGTTGTATTTTGTAGTTACCAGTTGATAAATTTATCCCTGCAGTGAGAAAGTCAAATTTCACTCTGACCTTATCGGTCTATTTGTCTTATATTCTAGAAACTACTGCATTAAACTATTGACAAAATCAATTGACGTGCGAATCGTTAACAACCTGAGTGGTTCTTGAAACATTTCCTGTCACGCTTCCCACGGGAAAGACCTTAATGTCGACATTTCTGAAGTCTCTCAAAAATCCAAGACGTACAACTGCTCCAAAATATCTACATTGATTTCTTTTCCAACTTCCAGTTCCTCATAAGAAACACCTTTTTAGATTGACCACCTTTGTGAGAAACTTTGGGAAGTTCTACAAAGAATCTGAGGTTTCCCACAACTATTCTGTTAATCCCAACAGCAATAATGATCAGAATCTGGGAAAGGTTTGGTCTATCCTCATAGCCGACGGTCGCCTTAAATCACCGAGTTTCTTGCTTGGTAGAGGCGGTCGTCGTAGACGGACGCCACCAATCATCTGTTTTTTTTCCATATGGGATTTTGCTATTATGGCTGTGAGTATTATTTCCTTAAAGCACGTTACGGTCACTGTTTGGTTACAACCACGCACGTTTTGATTACTGTTAAACAAACAAACTGTATGATGGCAACTTCAACTTTCTCTTACCCGAGTAAACTAAAAGACAAAGCCTGATAGCGGTCATTTGTGAGTTAGCAATAATGGTGCAGCATAGATTACAAGCTTTCGTCTCTTCCGTAGGTCAGTTGTTATAAAGGCACAGAACAAAACGCCATTCAGGTCAGACGATTTCCAGGAACGGAACATAGGAGATTACAGAGAAATCATCCAGGATTGGTAAGTGTGTGAGTGATAGCGTTGATACTGAATTACTGCGTAAGAATCAAGACAACCCGAAAGCTGTGATCTGTCAGTAGAAGATGGGTTTGTATTGTAACGTGAGAACGTGTTTGTACGTAATACAGTTTGAAGTCTTGGCAATCAGAAGTGATTGGCTTTGAAGCATACTACGTCTCGCTTCCATATACTTACAACTGCTTACTCACGAGAACTTTTGGGCAAACACACTTTGAAGGAAAACTCCAAGTAGTATTTCTACTACGTTCGGGCCGGGTCTCAATATACACGTTTCATTGATACTGATGAGGAACTACGGTACACATCATCATGTATTCATGTTCAACGCGACGCCACAAACTTCCCTTTAGAGATGTACACATTAACAAATATGGAAGTGGTCATACTCAGTAGTACACAAAACTTGGGTTGCTCAGTCAACCATACAATGGACACACTGACTGTTCTGTTGATTGTCTAATAACCCTATGTTCAGCAATCTGAAACTTAATATATTTTCATTAATATGGACTAAACATTGAGTTCCATTGATCCGACTCCTCAACACGGCAAATAAGACAAATGTAGCAAGATGTTAACATTTCGTTTATTCTCATCGATCGCATACCTAAGACCATTGATTACATATTCTGTTCTTGTTGTCATGCACCTTTTTTACACAATATCAGTAGTTGGGTGATCTGGAGAAACGAAAAACGAATATACGACGATGCTGAGCGAAGATGGTGTGATTTAGTAGTTATAATATAAGTGGGGAATTGTATTGGATGTTTACTACTATAATAAAACCATCTAAATTAGGTTCATTTTTCAGTTACCATGGTAAAGCCTTGTATTGTACACTGGCGGTTTTAACCGACTAAAGCGTACGGAAGCAGTATGTTATCGCCTGTTGGTCGAGTACTGTTTACTAAAGATTTTCTCTTGAAACTTCCCATTCATTCAGTTGATTCCATACGATGATTGTTCGTTCGAGTTCTTGTGTTATCGGTGACCATTCGAGTCGACAGCTACTTTGAGGTCATCTGCTCCGTATCAGACTAACCGCCCTACTGACTGTTCACGTATCACACTGCGTAATATATATATATATATATATATATATATATATATATATATATATAATTGCTTCCATGTGAAACAACCCAGAAATCACTGACCCTTATTGCGCTACGGGACTTTAATTAAAAATGGTTATGTATTTTCCTGCTCACGTACATTTAGGATTCAGTGAGGTTGTTTCAAAGGCCTTTAGTCATGAGATTGAGATGGCATAAGTTATATCCCGTTGAATGTTCAACTAGAATAAAGAGACTTGGAATGACTGACCTGAATACAAGAAACACTTCCTCACTGTGGTCTTTGTCATCAACATGATTTTATGAAACGCATAGACCTCTGAATCTCTGTGGATTAATTATTCCATTTTAACTGGGAACACGGGTTTGAAGAGGGCCATACGGCTGTGCTTCTTTTCCGTCTAAACATTTAAAGATGGCATGAAACCTAACAAGTTAACTAATATTAAAAACTCTAAATAAATAATCGAGATCAACACATGCAATAAAATTTCGTTTGTTGTTTTTACCTGGCTATAAATGAAATAATATTCGGTTAAAGTATTAGAATCTGTTGCTAATTAAATCTACACTAAATTATTTACGAAGTTCGCAAGTTAAACTTTTAAAAAAAACAGGCGTTAATTATCAAACTGATTATTTTAGAGTGTTTAGTTAAAAGATACTAAACCCTGTAGATCGACGTATAAAAAAAACAAAACAGAATTATACACAAGATGTAAATAGATCGGAAAGACAAAACACAACCACTTCACAACGCGAGATGTGAAAGTTGGATGTAAACGATCGATTCTGCTTATCTTCACTTCCAATCCACAATAGCTTATAGTCGAGGTTAAATCTTCCTGAAGTTGACGTCATGTTTATCCATATGTCAAATATAGTGAGTTAGGCGCGAAGTTTCGAAGTAATGTCTGAAACACGCATATGATAAGGATCTTCGTTCCTTGGATCAGTTCTCCAAACCAAATCGGTTTTGTTTGCACAGTGTTTGCCGAAGTTTGCGAGTGTAACGTCTAAAAGGGGAAGTAAAAAATGTGCTGATTGTTTGTATGTTTAGAAATACATCTGCGTTCGTTGAGCATATTTAAAAATCTTATCCCACTTTGCAACCGAAGGGATGCGTGGTTTATATTGCCCTGCTCGTGTAACAAGCGAGAGCTCACAAAATACCAGTCATCTACGAAAAGAAAAATAAGCATTTTTGAACTACTTTTTAAAAAAGACAAGTAGTGTGATATGCAACAAAATCCGGAGTGCAGATCTAAAGGGCTTACTCGACGGAATCGTTCTGGATGATAGAACAAGGAGCTCCCAAACTCCATAACGGATGTCAGATCTGGTAAACAAACAACACGAGAGGATAGTTATATGTGATACACACTATCGAATCCATAGCCAGATTAGCTGGCTGGGCGTAGGATGGGCACGTACGTGCAATTCCAGCCAAGTGGCTCGGTTCCATCGTTCTAGTGTTCCGACTACTACGGTCTACAATCGATAACTTGACCGTTCACACACGTTGCTGGAACTGTTTTAAAAATTGAAAGACAGTGCAGGACTGCGAACCAGCATGCGTGGCGAGTGGAAACGCACAGGGTAAATTATATTTCGTTAACGGATTGTATTATGACGATAATTTTTTCAGAAAACGATGGATACCACAGAGCTGCATTCATAACCGATACAAATGTTCAAATTACAAAAGGGTGGTCGAAAACCAACACTTTCCCCATTGAATCCGAAGCACGTGATGCTATGTGTTTAGGTATATCGCATCATTTGTGGACTCTGACGTGACAAGTTGTAGCCATAGTGTGGAAAAATAAGCGTCCCTAGACATGTTTCAGTCTTGTGACCTCGTTACTGAGTTGTCTAGTTTCAGTTTTTGTCAGTAGGACCATTTTGTCAGTGTCGTGAGAATGACAACTGGTTGCATCACCCAGATCGGCGTGGACAGCTCGTTCAAAAATTTTGTCCAAATTGAGGTACCATGTTCTCTGAAAACCTGCATTTTCTTGATAAACGTAGTGCACAAAATGGACCGGACCAACGTGCCGGAATCAGACCATACTGGGGAACGCGATGAATGCGTCATTTTAAAGAAACAACTTTCGATGCTGCCACCATTTTTGTGCTTTACAGGTGAACCATAAGCAGAAGGCAGATAGTGCTGAATGTAGTTAACCAGAACTGGTCACATCCTCCTGATGTACGTTTGTGGGTCCCCTTTATAGCGTTGTACAAGACCCGCTTTTACATGCCGCGCAATGAGTATTACGTCCCCATGCCCGACGGCATTTTTATATATTACATCAGGTTAACGCGTGCCAGTGACTGATTCAATGCATCGTGCGCTAAGGTATCCACTATATGGTATTTGGTTACACATGAGCCAAGACTGACAGTTCAACAGTACCGTCACATTATGGATAAAAAGGAAAGAGAGCACTAATATATAAACCGTAAATTTACAATAAATGCTCAAAATGTTCTCCGTGGTTATGTATACACAAAAACATTCTCCTTAGGCATGATGACAATACACGTTGCAAAGTGGCCTCAGAGATTGCACTGCTTTCCAAGATTATGGCCATTTTGAGTTCCTCCAGTGTTTGTGGACATTCTCTGGAGGCTCTGCGCTCAAAGTAGCCCCGAAGAAAAAGTCCCGTGCAGTAATATTTGGTGATCGTGGGAACCACCGCGACAGATCCATCGTCGCCCGAGTGTTTCGTCCGGATATCCTAATACACGCAATGTATAATGTGGTGCTGCGCTATCCAGTTGAAATCAAATGTGGTCAGGTATTCCCAGATGCTCCAGTTCCGTATACAACATTCTGCTGCAGGATCTGTACATATGAATATCGCAGTTTGTAAATGATTATGCGAATGGGTGATTTACCCGTAACCTTTTTATCAAAAAAGAAAGGCCCGAGAATCTGTGTTCCAACGAGCCCCAACCAAACTACCATCTTTAGGCTATGTTGACGTCGGGTTGGTGGAAACCGATGAGGATTACTGACGCGCCCAAAATGACGCACGAATCCATTCAAACAGATGGTTGCTTCGTCAGCAAATACTGTCGAATATATGTCACTATTTGATAAATTCCACGTGCAAATGACTCACGTCTGTGTGCATCTGATAACTGAATCTCCTGTAATCGGACCTTCTGATATGGCCAAAACTTGTATCTTCTGAGTATCTTGTGTACAGTGGAACTGGTAGTGTTGCATTCTTGAGCCAGCCGACGAACACTGTTTTGGAGACTGTTCTTTTTACACGTTGTAGAACCTCACTAGTAGAACACTCATCTGTTGATGTGCACGGTCAATCACTTCTTTTCAGGTCATGAACACTTCCGATTGTAACGAACTCTCTCATCAGCCTTCGAGCTGATTTATAGGTAACAGATGGCACACCAGCATGACGCATTAAACTCCCTGGTGGCCTCCTCCACATTTTTACCACAGGCCGTATAAATAAAAGCCAGTTCAATACGCTGTTCAGTTGTCAGATTACCGACACGTCGTTTCTTACTTGAGTTCCAGCAGGTTGATCTGATTCAATCATGATTCGTCCAGACCAAGTTGCGCGCGATTGTCGTCCGGTTCCAAGTCTAGCGTTGCATTTCAGCAACCGAAACGCCTACGGAAAAGTGTGTGGACAGCCCGGTATTATTGATCGTGGAACATGGTGGCCAGAGCACTAGGTCGATGGAACCGACCGACTTGACTGGAAGTGCACGTACTTACCCATCCTACGCACAGCCAGCTAATCGGGTTGTTTTCAGCAGTGTGTTGTGCCCGTTTGGTCACCTGACTGGATTAGGAGGCGTGTCCGTCAGATAGGCCCTTTAGGTCTGGACTCCGAATTTTGACCCGGGACACAAGTCTGAGATATACGACATTTCGACATCATAGTGAACGAAACAAGTTGACGAAAGTACCCTTGCTGGTAAGATGCAAGCTGGCCTTTTACTGTTCTACATACTTTTAATGAAGTATTAATTGGATCATAAGAAGACCTTAAGTTCATTGACCTACTAAAAACCGTAGGTCCAAATGCAAGGCGGTGCATTCTTAATGGACAACACCAGGATTTCGTCTTAAGATCCACTCAAGCAAGAGTATTACTTCGCGGACAAACCCATCAGTTAGTTGTAGGCTTATGATGAGTTAAGTGTTACGCAAAACTGATAAAGTTGTCTGCAACAAGCAGTGCTACTTACTCCAATGAATGTGCCAATGAGAGCAGGACAGATTTGATCGAATGTAGCCTATTGTAATTCAAGTCGCGACCACATTCAGATTGATTTTTAAGTCGGTCTGTACTCTGAAAGTAATTCTCATTACATTTCCGACAGTAAAATCAGCATGACGATATAAGTGGGATGTAACTGTGTCGAAAATTTTCCCGGAAACATCATTAATTTTTGACTTTCGTTAGGTATCAAGTATGCGTATCCAGTAAGCTCGAACACAAATTCTGTTATATATACGGTAGACGCAAAAGAAAAGTAATCACACGGCTGTCAATTAATGCTGTACTGTTCCACTGAGTCTATGGAGCACGAAGAAATCCACTAACACAAGAGTTATTATTTTCGTTGGGCGAACTCGACACTTTGGTTGCCACAACAATAGGTCTCTCACTTCTGCCTAATTAGAATTGGGGTAGACCAATCATGGTCTAATCCCTGTTTCAGAAAAAACCAAAGTGTGCTTCCCGGATTATTTGTGAGATTGTGTGGACCGCGCCATGACCTGCTAAGCGGGAACCTATTCCCACAATCTCATTTAATTTATCGTGCGCCATTTAAAAGCATCCTTCACTGCCCCTGTCCTAGTCCTGTTGCGTTTCACGGTGGTAAAATGGCCAGCAATTTAACTACGTGGGCAACGGGGACTCTAAAAACGCAGAAAACCTGAAGTTTTACCTAGTTGTGCCAGATATGCAATAGGTTTCTAGTGAAGAACATAGGTCAGTGGATGTATGAGACGGTGTCTCGGCCATACAAACTAGTGGTTTCATTTGCTGCTGAGGACTTAAGGGTCATTTTTAATTTGAATATCACCCACAATTGATCACAGCTATCGCAATCAGATAGACTTTCCAGTCAGCCCTTTTCGAAAAGAAGCATAGACTTGATATTTTAGATTACTGATGAGCAGTCGGGGATCTGGTTATTTTCAAATGTCGCCTAGCAGGTTTAATGAGATCGGGGATTTCGATTTGTCTAGGAAGTCCTAATCGCGGGGTTCATCGATTGGAGTTAACAGACAGTAACTGTCTCCTATCGAGACGATCGGGCAACCTGATCATTACTCACAAGCGAAAGTGGTTGAGCGTTCACATATGATAATTCGGTCGTGCCTAATGTGAGGTCAATGGCGCAGTGGTAAACACGGTTGCCTCATGAAAGCGTGGCCGGACTTAGTGAGTGTTCGTGA